>CM046893.1:5300160-5325513 GCA_025688845.1 Cucumis hystrix | reverse complement strand
TTCTTTCAAAGAACTCAATTATGACCTCGTTAGCAACAGCAAAATCTGATGCTGATCTAGCAGCGGTCCTCGAAACAGTCATCCATACAATATCGGATGACAACCAAAGCAAAGAGAAAGGGGAAGAAGATGAAGGAATCTCTTCCAATTCCTCAATCAAGAATCTTAAATTTTGCTCTGGTTGAAAGCTGGTGGCTCCAGCAGAAAATCCAGGGCACTTGGAAATATAGAGCGAACCTAAATGTCGGCGAGATTGCAGACGAATAGACGCTAATTGAAAATTGATGATAAACTTCCTGGACTTGAACCGGAAAAATTTCAGGAGAAAGTCCGAAGTAGCTCCACCATTTTTGAAACCAATTTGGAAAATTATTTTTGTAAGATTTCTTACAAAAAGTAATAAACCAAGAGTGGTTAGTTGATTCGTGCCAGAAAACTTTATACCATGCTTCAAGGTAGTCATAGTACGTATAAGTTTGAGGCAGGAAAGGTTTTGAGAATCTTCTAGGAACTAACATCCCCTGAGGCCAGTGGGAAGGTGTTAGAACTCTAAAGATTTTTAATTTGGAATAGACAATATGTTCCGCTTTAATTCTGTCCGGAACATGAGTTATTTCAGCAGAAGTTGTATAAACTCATAAAACTGTCTAGTCTTTTTGATATCTTCCGGCAAGTAGTTGAACCCTTTTGGATAAACCTGGGAACAAATATCTTGGACGGAAGGTCCTTCGAATTCTGGTTCGACGATAATGTCTTCCAGATTCGTCTTTGTCAAATAACCGGTGATAGGAGGTCTTGGCACAAAAATGGCCGGTTTAACCGTCCTAGCATAGGTTTTTGGTTTTTGATTCTTTGCTGATGCCGTCGTGGGGCGTAGCAAAGTATTTGAGGGATCAGATGGTGATCCAATTGAGAGGTTCCTTGAAGAGGATCCTTGTCGTCGCCTTGAGACCGTTTGAAAGTCAAGGTCCATGGCGTATTGATCTGCTCTCATCGGAGATGGGGCAGATGTTTGAGAGATAGGGCGTTTGCCCTTTGAAGAGCTTGCTCTAGAAGAGCTTGCTGATTGAGAGTGAAGAGCCTGATTAGGCTGATTGACGGGAGGTGGAGGCCTCCCTGGTGGCCTTTGGCCGGTGTTCGGCCGCATTGGGAATGCTTGCAGAGTTGAGAGAGAGAGAAGGTTTTGAGAGATGCTCTCTCGAAAGATAATCTGCAAGGGAGTTATCACTACCTTTTATAGGCGTGATTTTGAAATCAAAGCAAGATAGGATAGCTTGCCATCGAGCAAAGATTTGTTTGGAAACCAGATTTTTTACATCTTTTTCAAAGATGAATTTACTGGACTTTGAATCTGTTCTGACAAGAAAATCCTTGTTGATAAGATCTCCTTGGAACTTCTGCACACAGAGGACTATAGCTAGAACCTCTTTTTTCACGGTGGAATAGTTTTGTTGGGCACTATTCCAGATACCGGAATGGAAACGTACAAGGGATTCTTTGCCGTTTAATTCCTGTTTGAGACAACCGCCGTAACCTTTGTCAGAGGCATCGGTTTCGACAATCATGTTTGCTTTTTCGTCCACTAGTGAAAGGCACGGGATTCCTTTTGCTAGGGATTTGATTGATTGGACCGCTTTTGTGTGCTCAGTCGTCCATTGCTTTGGTTTTTTCTTTAGTCTGTCATAAAGTGGCAGACAAATTGTTCGGACGTCTTTAATAAAGTCGCCGATATAATTGACGCATCCAAGAAAACGCTGTAGTTGCGTCTTATCTTGAATTTCATTTGGAAACTTATCCACAAAATCTAACGATCTTTGGATAGGTTTGATTATTCCTTGATTAATATCAAACCCTAAGAATCTGATATTAGTTTGGAATAATTTAATCTTTGGTTCGGAAACCACAAGACCATTGCATTTGATAATATTGATAAACATATTAATATGCTTAAAGTGTGTATCAATATCTTTTGAGAATAGCAGAACATCATCGATGTAAACAATCGTGAAATCCTGGTATTTATTGAAGATGTCATTCATGATCTTTTGAAACTCTGAAGGAGCGTTCTTGAGACCAAATGGCATTACATTCCATTCGTATTGTCCAAATGGAACATTGAAGGCAGTTTTATATCTGTCTTTTGGGTCGATTTGAACCTGCCAAAATCCAGATTTCAAATCGAATTTTGAAAAGATCTTTGCGTTAGCTATTCGCTTAAGCAAGTCTTGTCGATTAGGGATTGGATACCTAATCCATTTGAGAACCTTATTCAAAGGTTTATAGTTGATAACCAGCCGTGGAATACCACGTTCCTTTTCGGCTTGATTATTAACATAAAATGCCGCACAAGACCATGGGCTTTTTGATGGGCTTATCAAACCTTTCTTTTGGAGATCAGATATCTCTTTAAAGCAGGTGTTTGTTAAGTCCTTTGACATTTGTATAGGCCTTGCCTTAGTAGGTATTTGGGCCTCATTGAAACCATCAACATATGGTAGCTTTACCATATGTTTCTTTCTGGCCCAAAATGCATTGGGCAAATTGGAACAGATTTCAGTACTTATTCTTTTTAGAATAGCCTGGATCTTGATTTGGACCGAGGGTCGATTGATTTCAGCATTAACTTTTCTTCCGACTATATCGTCTTTGAGGAAGCTAATCTGTTTCTCTTTCTTTGAGATGAGGTTGAGACTTTGCAGGATCCCTTCCTCTATTGAAGAAAGATACCTTTGAATTACTGGTTTGCAAAATTCAAAAGTAATTTCTTTGCCAAATTTCTGAGACGATAATCCTTTCTCAGAAACAGTGAAGGGGTAGATTTGGGTAAGGAAAGGGGTTCCCAAAATTACCGCTTCAGTTAATCCTTTTACAAGGAGAAAAGAATTCACAAGGCATATGTTGTCTTTACAAACATGAACCTTGGATAATTTGAACCTGATAAACAGAGAATTGTTCCCAGCTCCTCTGAGAGATTCTCTAGTTATCTCAAAATATTTGGAAGGTATTATCCCCTCTTGGATAACATTTTGGTCTGCTCCAGAATCAATTAGAGCAGTTACTTCCACTTTGAAATCTTTAATCTTCAGAATGACTTTGGTTAGCCATTTCTGATTAGAGATTTTTGAAATAACGTTTATTCCGCTGGTAGAGGTCTCAGTAGGAGTAACGTCATTATTTGAAATCATCTGTTCTTGAATTGCTATGACAGCATTTTCAAGATGAGATATTGCTTGCTTGTTTTCCCGAACTTCCTTCTTCAGAGAAGAGATTTCTTTTTGGAGATCAGGAATCTTCGCGGGAGCAGCTTGATCGCTTGCCAATTGGTTGAGGACCTTCTGAAAACTAAAGTTTACAGGGTCTATTGTCTTTTGAACAGGGGTTTCAAGTTCTTCCCTAAGCTTCAAAAGTAATTTCTTTCTTAGATCATCATCGTTGACTTCTTCGATGATGTCTAGAATAGAACTTTGAGAGCTTGTTAGGACATTGATGCATCCTGAACAAGGGATTGGTTCTTCAGTGTCTGATTCATTGTCAGTAGCTGAAGAGGAATCCTCAAGCAATGCATTGAGAATGTCTTCTTGATCAGAGGCAGAAGATTCTGAAGTGGAATAGTCCCTTTCAGAGGATAGTTCTTCAGCCTTAATTGTATTCAAGAGAGATTGTTTATCCTTTTCATCAATCTCCATTTGATTTATTTTCTTGAAGAGAGGACACCTGTTTGCAAAATGCCCTTTCTTATTGCATTTGAAGCAAGTAGGCTTTTCTTTCGAAAATCGCCTCTTGTTTTTGCCTTTGTCGTGGTACTTTCTTTTTCTTCCACGACCGTTTGACTCATCCTGAAATCTCTTTTTGTTTTTCTTTTGAGATTTCTTTCGGGATGGGGGAGTACTGTCAATACCGTACTGTTTGCAAAAAGATCCTAATTCCTTTCGGTAATCAGAATCCTTTATAACTTTGGTAGTATGTCTTTGCTGTTGACAAATTTCAAGACATACCTTTTGTATCATAGAATTGATATCCCCGTAGGTTATCTCTTCCCAATTGATTTCTAGACCTCCATGGTTTATTATCATGGAAGTGTAGAACTTTTCACGGACATATTTGGGTAGCCCTTCAACATATTTATGTTTCCAGACCGTATCCCTGCATGTCGTTAAGTTATAAAGACGTGCCATAAAGGTGTCTTTATACCATTTGAAGTCACTCATTTTAGGACATTTTAGACCTAAAAGAGCTTCCATTGATTGGTCACTATAGAAGGCAGTTCTGCCTACAAAGTGCTTGATGGCGGTAAATACAAGGGTATTTACGGCGTTTGGTTGAACATTGACAACGTCTTCTCCATTGGTTCCTTGTATCGTTTCTTCAACGACGGCGTCCAAGATGGAGTTTCTGTTATCTTCTGTTAGGTGGTTGTGCCACCAGCTTCTGAGGTTTCCAGTGAAGCCATAGGTCAGGGCTTTCACTATCTCCTTTTGATCCATCCTTTGGGCAAAGGCGGTTGCAGCAACGAACATTTCTTGAAAAATGATCATCATTTGTCCTTCGGAACACCCATCTATGTTCCAAGTTGTGATGTCTTTCCCATCAAATGTACGGGTTGCTGGACGAGAGTCATCCCATCCAAGGTCTGGAGGAGATGGTCTTCGGTAATGATTCCTCATATCGCTGGAATGGAGAGGAAGAATCTTTTGAGATTCAGACTGAATCATGTTGATATTTCCAGTTACAGTTTTTCCGAATTCTTTTTTGGAGGATTCGGGTTGTTCTCTTGTAACGGAAGTATCTGACAGCTGCTGTCTAATTTCTCTGATCAGCTCTTCTGTCGTGGGTTCCCTTATCTTTAGTTTGAGGGAATTTGGTTGAGTAATAGGCCGATTAGGATCTACTCTAGGTAATCCTGGCCTATCTGGAGGAGAAATAGCCTTTCCATGGAGGATTGGCCTTTTGTCTTCAATAGATCTTGATAAGGTAGTTAGGATCTTATTGGAGTAATTGAGTTGCTGTTGGATATTTTTGATTTCTCTAACACCAACAGTTTTGGTTTTCTCTTCATCTAACGACTTGTAGGGCGAAGAGATGATTGCTGCGCTTGGCAACTTTGGATGAGGAAAAGAAGCTTCTTCTTCTGGAGGATATTCAGAAACTATTTCTTTTCCCTTTGAAGTTTTCCAAGTAATTGATTTGTTGAGAACTTGGATGCTTGAAGTAGCTAATGAATTCTCGTATGATTTAGCCTTTTCATTCACACGATCAATAAAAGCTTTTTTGTTTAAGAATCTGGGTCTGTTAGCCACATCCTTATAATTGATATACTGATCAATATACTTATCGTAATAATGATCATATACTGCCATTTCTTCTTTAGATATGGTATTTATCTGGTCATAGATGTACTCAGATGGGTTTTCCATATCTGTTTGGGTAGGAGATTGAGATCCTTCCGACTTCTCAAAGCGAGTTTCTGGGATAGTAGGATCAAAGTCTACTGCCATCTTCATGGAACAAGATCTCGGTATCGTTGATTCTCGTTTAATGGAACGAGTTTCCGAAACGCTAGTTCTTCCATGGTAGATTTCTCTTTTTGAAGAATGATGGTCATGTTCATCCTGGAATTGGATTTCTACATGTCCGTCATCAAATTCGGCGATCTGAGCAGTACTGCTTTGCTTTGTTCTTGGAACAGTAGCTTGCTCAATTGACCATACCGGATTTTTTGTTAAGTCACTCCATCTTAGGAGTTTTGGAACTGTGAGAGAAGAGCGTTCCAAATTTACTTCCATAAGCATGGTTTGACCTTTTGGAGATACACCCAATGCTCTGGGAGAGACATTAGTGTGCATTAGTTTGTAATACAAGACATACATAATTGAAAAAGGATAAGATCCATTTTTCAATTGTAGTCCTTTTGAGCGAATATCGAGACAGAGTATGTCAAAGATATTCTTGTCTTCTAGGGCGACGGTGAAGCCTGGTTTACAAGTAAAGTAAACTGGTCCACTGTCTAAGTTTGATTGAACAATCCCTAACAGAGAATCAGAGAAGTTCAGATGCCTTTTGTCTCTTAGGGCCATATAGATTGGGATGTCCAATCCAGTCCTAAAGAGAGGTTTTATGGCTATTTGAACACATCCTATATGCAGATATCTGTATTCATGTCTGCGATATAGATTGATGCTTTCTTTGATGAGAAGACGACATTCCGTAAAGTCTTGCTTAACCGGAATATTTTCTTCTGAGATTCTAATGACATCCTTTTCTGCTTTGAGTTTCCAAAGAGAAGAAGGAGCATAGATATTTGTTGGCTCAATCTTGGGAATAGACCAATTTTGAAGTCTATTCTCAATTTGAGATAATTGATTCTCTATCTTGCTGTATTTTGATAGAGTGTCGTTTAAATCCTCAGATTCGTCTCTGGGATTACTTGAAGAAGAAGAAGGAGAAGAGGTAATTATAGGAGGTTTAGGAGAGAGTTTCTTTTTTATTTTAGATAGCATGGGGAGAAGGAGAATGAATCCTGAAAGTCTGATCCCAAGAGTTTAATAATATTCTTATCCTTTTTATCGAAAATGATCAGTTCTTCTTTTTCGTTCATAAAATATCAATCGATCTGAGCTAATAATCAGATTGTTCAAAGCTTACAGGTTGACCAAGCCATGCTTAAGCTTGTCTGAACAAGAGATTATTAACAGAGAGAGAACAAGAACAAACGGATTGAAGAGCTTATCATAAAGAATAAATAAGAAAAGAATATAATTAAAGACTAGTTACCATCCTTCCCGGATTCAGAATGGAGTTTACTCCATAGAGAGATAAAGAAGAGAGATAAGTAAAATGAGCAACTAAGGCTCTGATACCATTATGGGACGAGGGACGTGCCCTTAAATAGATAAACGAATCTCCCTAAATATATTCAATTGTTTAAGTATTTTTTATTTATTTATTTATATATCTAGTTTTGTTTGTTTGTTGGGTTGGGTAAGGTATGACAATGTCACAACATTTAATATAATTTCCAACCATATCTCATTTCTCTGCAGCTTCATCTGTCTCAAGCCCGTGGTGACTTACAAAGCCAATTTGATTATTTATTTATACCCTTTGGGTCTTTGATTTAATATAATTTTTCCCAAAATTATTGTTCAAATTTTCAACGAAAAATGATTATCATGTACCACCCTGTAAATGACATTTTAGTAAAAAAATAAATAAATAAATAAAAGACTAAAGAACTCAAATGTAACGTCACCATTTTGGATGTTAAATTAATTAGAATTGGAAGTTAGGAATTTATTTGGTGTAATATGTTGGATTAATTAAGTATACATATATGGTTATGTATATTTTAATTAAAGATTTTGGTATTTGGTGGAGAATGTTATTAATTCTATAGTTTTAGCTAGTTATATAATTAATAAATAAATAAATTGATGGTTATATATTGTGATATAGTTATTGGGAAAAGAAATGTAACTTCCCAAATTTTTATGGTGTTTTTATTAATTATATTAAATCATTGTGGGTGTTATCTTGACAAATTGAGATAAAATTGAATCATATGGGTCAAGATAGTTCATGTTGGAATTAATGAAATTTTAAAATAATTGATTTGTTGATTCATGATTTGAGTTGATTTGAGATCTTGAAAGTAGAATTTGTTTTGGTAGAATTGAAATTAAATAAGTATTAATATATGAGTATATATATTTAATTAAGAATTTGGATTTATAGTGGATTATGATATTAGTTATTTTGTTTTGTATAAATAATTAATTATATGATAGAATATAATTATATGGTTGAAAAATAAGATAATTAATGAGAAGAGATAATTGATTTGATTGATGGAAAAAATGATGGATTTAATTAGGAGATGGAATAATGGTTTAAATATATGTATGTTTATTATATATTTTGATGAGTTTAGGTAAGGATTTTAATACCTATTAAAGATTAATTTATACTCTAAATTAAGTTTATTACTGAAATTGATTTTGGTTGCATACTTTTGAAATGTCTCTTGCCAAAGCTTGAGGATCTTAGTGGTGAATTTTTCATCAAGGTTGAGAGGATTTTTCAACCTTCATTAGGGTAAGTTGGTAGGCTAAGATAATTAAATTAATAATTTGTTGGCAAAATTTGTTAATTTAATTTTGGTTATGCATATGTGGAATTGTGGTTTCGTTTGCGACAAGGAACTGAGCATAATGTAAGGTAAAGGTTCTACTACTAGATCTCCAATTGAGAGTTGGATTACTGTGTGATATAATGGTGATACAACTATATTCATAGCCTATGATGTGTTTGTGATGATATAAATTATTTGTATAGCCTAAGGTTACTATTAATTATCACTACAATAAAAGAGGATCGCCCGACGCACAAAATCGTCGGGAGTTATATGAAAAAGCATTGAAAAAGAATCTCCCGATGCATGTTGTGTGTCGAAAGATCCTCTATTTTTTTATAAAAAAAATATCTTCCATTGAATAATGGAAGGTATATATTTTGTATGAACATAGTACAAGCTAGATTGATCAAACACTACAAGAAATCGAAATAATTGCGAGGCCAAAAATAAAGTTGGCAAAAGGTGTGTCGTCGTTGATCACCTTTCGCCAACGCACGAAATGTTACATCGAGGAAAGTCTAAAATTAAATTTAATGCGTTCACTTTCCGCGATGCACACAATGGTACGTCGCGGAAAGTCACTTTCCGCGACGCAAAGAAACAAGATGTCGCAGAAAGTCAAAAAATTAAATTTAATGCGTTCACTTTCTGCGACGCACAGAAACAAACGTCGCGAACAGTTTAAAATCAAAATGAAAATTAAATTTAATACGTTCACTTCCGCGACGCACACAACGGTACATCGCGGAAAGTGACTTTCCGCGACGCAGAGAAACAAGTGTCAAGTCACTTTCCGCGACGCAGAGAAACAAGACGTCGCAGAAAGTCAAAAATTAAATTTAATGCGTTCTCTTTCCGCGACGCACAGAACCAAACGTTGCAAAAAGTTTAAAATGAAAATGAAAATTAAATTTAATACGTTCTTTTCTTATTCACCAATACATTTAATAAGTCAAATTCTGTCATAATGCGTTACAATTCAAATCCATGCGATATAAACAAATACATAAGAATTTCAATGGAAATATGAGTTCAAATAATCTCTACGCATTAGGTGATTTACACAATCCAAATCTTATTAACAAGTATTTATAAATCATATGGAAATCATTTCCTTTCAAATTATTCATAGTAACTCATCTTGCATAGGAATGCATTTCGCATAACACATCATATAAATCATATTGCAAAATCATTTTTCATGTTTAATTATATTTTTGTACCCTTCCTCAGCTCAAGCGTTTACCACACTCTTTTGCTAAGTTGCTGCTATATTAAGTAATCTCAATGTAACAGCAATTCTCCATCAATTTCATCATGCATAATGCATTTTCCAATGCCAGATCATACAACAAACAAAGGGCATCCCATACCAGATCACATAGAATGAAGAGGCATCATATTCTAGATACACAACAAGAATAGGGTACTTATCCTAGATCACACAACAAGGATAACACATCCCACGCCAGAACACACAACAAGTGTGAGGTATGTCATTGCATAGGGTACCAAAGATCATCTCAACACCACAATTCAATTCATTTTTAAAACCAATTCATTTATAAGTCAAATACATTTTAAGAATTTAAGAACATAAGAGAAATAATGGGATTCAAATACTTAGGAAATTCTTTTTGGTTTGAAAACATTTTAAGAAGAAACCTCTCACAATCAATTAGCTTCCTCACCCAAGTCCTTAGCTCAAGTTCCTTTGCACTTCCTTGAAATTCCTTACCAAATCTCAATCTCATGGTTGCTTCATCGAAATTCTTTGCAATTCTTTCACTTTCTCTTAAGTAAACACAAGGTAAAAAGCAACTCTCAAAATCTAGAACTCCTCCTATTTATTGGCTTCTCCAGTGTAACTTCCAATGCCAAGATGATTTACTTCTTCCTGACAGTGAGAACTGTCAATCTCAGAACACCATGTGTTTCTTTCACTTCTTTATCCTGAATTCAATTGGGCGACACGATCAAATCAGCTCACCAGCCTTCTTAAATAAGGATGAAGTCAACTATTTCCAGGTGAAGGAAAGCTAATATTGCCTTCTAGTTCATCGCATAACTCCTTCTCATCGCCTAGCTAGAACCCAAAGCACAAGCTTTGAAAACTTTCCAATCATCATCTTCTATTGCACAATAATCTTATCGCATAACCCATTCTTGTCACGTGCAATCTTATCACGTAGTTCATAACGCAATCAAGTTATCACACAACCTTCTTGCCAAGCTGCAACCGTTTAGCAACCAGCAGCCTTTAGTCGCACATGTCCTTCACACATCGTCAGTCTGGTTTCCCTACGCGCTGCCTTGCCCTCACGACTTGCCCAGTCATTGACCTTGGTTCAGTCTTCTGTTGCTGGTGTGATTAAGTCACCTCCTACTAGGTTAGCCACAAATCCTAGTGGTTGTCCCAAGGTTGGAAATCCAGCCCACTCGAGCGAATGAGAACTAAAATGGTATTTTGACCCTACCGAGGTTACAAACAACCTATGAATGAATAACTTACAGATCATGGTTATATTAGAATTACATAAATATTGAGAGGAGTGCACCTATGGAACTTTAGTGAAATGATCCGTTAGTTAACGAATGTTAATTAGCTTAGTCTAAGAGTGTTTAGCAAGGTATTCTTGGATTGTTGGAGCCCATGATCTATAGGTTCGGCCATTAGGCTCCCCTACTAGTTCATATGGAATAAACTTAGAACAGTATGATGGAATGATTCGAATTGTTTGAATTAAGTGAGGAAAGAGAAACCGATAAGTATATGTGATATAGTTGCCAGTTATCAATTGATGTTTAAATGGGATTGAAATATTAAAAATATGAATGTGGATTCATACTCGGAAGCTCGAAAATGGTGGAAATAGTCAAAGTTATAAAAAAAATCAAAATGTTAGACTTTTATCTTTGAAAAGTTGAACTTTGACCATCGATATATTCAAATGTGATTTGAATTTTAAGAAAATAATTTCGATTCATGCGAGGTCGAAATTAGTTACGACCGAAAAAATTATAAAAAGTCAAAATGTTGACTGGTTTGAAAAGTCAAAGTTTGACCAAAGTTAGTGGAAAAATCCAAGATTTTTTAAAATAATCCCACTAACTCTAGTGAGCAAGGTGTTGCCATTGATGAAGACAAAAAAATCTACTAGAGAGTGTGGATTGTGAGATGTTGGGTCATAGTGAATTTGAGACATGTAATTTTGCATGGGATTTCATTATAAATAGGGAAATTGTATCAAATGACAAAAACATTTAGAAAAAAATAGCTCATGGCACAAATTTTTTGCATACTACGAATATGGAAAGATTAGTGATATCATATGGTAATTAGAGGGCTATTAGAGGGCCATCAGAGGGTCATCACTTTTAAATTTGCTATTTTTGCAAATTTAGAAAATGGACTCTATTATCATAAATCTTTTTGCTATTTGGTGAGAAAAACTTTTGGTGTTTTTAATGAATTCGGGCTGCTAAATTTAAAACCTAAATAATTCCTCTTAAGCCCTAAAGTCCAATATCACAAGAAAATCCAATTTTCTTTATTTTCCATCTCTTTCTCTCTCCTAGTTTCTTTATCCATCGGGTTTTACAATCTGATTATGAGTTCAGAGGATAGTAGATTAACTCTAATGGTGGTTGGGGTCGAGTACGTGTGAAGATTTTCAAAAAATCATAACTACAAAGGTAAATTTACCCTAAACTCTAATTACCATATTACATGTTAATCCTAGCAATTATGGTAGAATTTCGATCTAGTTTTCATTTCAAGAATAGCTCACGCTTGATCCATATCCACAAGGAAACACGCGGTCAAACTAAGCTCACACATATTTAGTATCTTCCATAGTAACAACCTCCACATCTATGGGTTAAGCTAGGCTCGAAGCCAAAATCACCATGGGTTAACAACTTACCAAATCCAAGCATAATAGAACCTAATAATTGTTGACATACCCACCTCAGCATACATGATATGGTATCATCATTTACTTTCTCTACACCACATCAAAGATGGTTGATATAGACTCGTATGTCCAAACATATTCCTCATTTGACAAAAAAAAATTAAAGTTCATTATATTTAGTACGAAATTCACAAAAAATTAAGTTTAAAGCATAAAGTAGCACACATGTGACGCATGCAAAAATCCCATGATAGTATATTTTGTCTTAGTGGGCTTCCTCTTTCCCTTGACATGTTGTATGTCCAAGGCTCTTTTTAAACCACTAAGTGTGCATTCGAACAAAATCCCGCCTTAATCATAATTATCAAATGTGTCACAATCATCAGCAATTTTTTTAAAAAATCAGTCCACTTTGGTTCTTCTATCTTTTCCTAATAAGGATAGCTATATAAAGTACACCAAAGTTAATTTGACCATATCATCGTCGTCACCTTTGTATTCCAAAAATGTGTCCTCTAACTCGCTTACATGGACTTTTTGTCTTTGAAGAACTTCTCCAACAATCTACTATTCTCAATAGATTGAATAGATTTTTTTTGGGACCTCATAGACCGGTTACAATGTTAAACTCTCTCCTACCAGAAGTACAGACAACACTCCCTAACAAAAAACTTATACGATCTTTCGTTTCATCTTCCACCTTCCTTAACAATAAGTAATGGATGGGTGGCCCATTGAAGATGATATTTATACCCAAAAAGCGGTCGAACCTTGTTTTCCTAAATAAGGCTAACTAATCCGGTTTGAGTTTGGCCTTAATATTATGTATTGTGTTTTCCAAATGAGATAAACAACTTACTATAGCCTGGAAATCATGGAACAACTTAATCTTGTACATGGGTGTGTTAGTGGATGTCGATGTCATAACAGAAGCATGAAACAAAAAGGAATAGATAAGATTTAATTAGAGAGATTGCACCAAAAGAAACAAATGTAACCAATATGAAAAATAAGAAGAAACAAATGAAAAACATACTAAGGTATGCCATGTGGAAAAGCACTTTAAATCACCGTAAGTCATATGGGATTGTGCAATTAAAGTTTGGAATATGCAAGATATGTGTGAAATAAAACATAATTAACTAAAAGGCTTACTAAACATGAATAAAAGCACTCCACGGGATTTAAGAGGGGCAGAAATTTGATTTTGAAACCAAAGTTTAGAATGCGCGAGATGTGTGCAAGAATATACATAGGTACCTAAAAGGCTTCTTAAACATGCATAAAAGCACCCCAAAGGACTAAGAGACACAAAATTTTGATTTTGAAATCTATAGTGAAAGTTTGGAATGTGCGGGATGTGTGCTAGAGATAAAACACAAGTACCCTAAAAGGTTTATTAAACATGCATAAAGCAATCTAAAAGACTTAAAAGAGGTACATATAACTGATTTTGAAAGACAGTGAAAGTTTGGAATGTTGATATGTGTGAGATGTGTGCAAAATGAGTGCGAGATAATACACAAGTCCTTAAAATATGTTGCAATTTCTTTACAATTAGACAGTCATTGAAAACAAAAATTACAAAATAAAAATTCATGAAAGATTGTAATTTCCTTCACATGTCCTTAAAATATGTTGCAAAAATTCGGTTAATGGATTATGTTGATAAGTAGATGAGAAGATAGGGAAAAGGATAGGTGAAAATGGTGGGATTTTGTATGTACAAATTTGAAATGGAGGTCATCGAAGGTGGGGAATGAGAAAGAATTTGAAAAATTGAAAGGGGAAAATGGGTTTGAAATGAAGGTCACATAGATGGGAAAAACAACAAGAAAGTGAACAAAGGATGGGAAATTGCCTCACCAACGTGTTGAAGGAGAATGGTTCTCGGGCAGGAGAGCAAGTATCGAATAACTTTCTTTTTCCTTTTCTTTACTTTTTTTTTTTGTTAAGGGAAATTTTATTGAATGCAAAGTTACTTTTTCACGAACACTTTTTTTTCAAACTCAATCCTAAAATAAACATCAACCACTCCAAAATTGGCCTAAACTCAATCCTAAAATAAAGTCATCAACTCCTCCAAAATTGACCTACACCCTCTCATCTTGCACTACTTTACTAGCTCTTCACTCACAAACTTGTTTAAGAACAAACTTGTTTGAAACAAGAGTTAAATTCTTTGTCCATTTCCACACCCTTCAATATTTATGAAAAGTCGCTAACAACATTTTCTTCCACCACTTTAATAGTTATGAAAAGCACAAAGAACATTTTCTTCCACACCCCTTAATATTGATGGAAAGTCACGATGAACATTTTCTTCTATAACTAAAAGAATACACCTTAGAACATTTTCTTACATAACTAAAATAATACACCTTGAATACAAGCTTCTCGAGGTAAGAACTTTGTCTACCTTCATTATATTTCAAATGGTCAAATTATTTCTAAAATTAACGAACATTAAAGGTATATTTTATCATTGTTTCTACCCAACCCTATGTTTTACATATTTCCTTTATCTCGTATTCATTTTCCTTTTTTTCTTATTAATATTCTCCATCTTCTTTTTCTTTTCATTATTTCAACTTTTTTTCTCTGTTCTGAATTTTATTTTCTTAATATTTTTTACCAATGAAAATATTTTTCATTGGTTTTACTCTCGAATGAAATTTAAATAGTATACTATTTTAAAACATTGACTTAAAAATAATAAATTCACTTGGCAACTAATTTTTTATAAATAATTTAATACATGTTATTACACAAAATTGTGATATCTCACAATTTAACAAGTCCTTTATTTATTATATCAAATCTGAAGATTTTAAGCTATGCAAAACCAAAATTCACATTCCAAGGCATTCTTCTTCCTCAAATATAAAACCTTAAACCGACTACTATACATTCTGATTTGGAATTTCTACCCATATGAAATCAAATTTCATTTTAGGATGCAATGGTTTCATTTAATCCAAATAAGCCAAAAGGTGCTCTTTGATGATTCACCAAATCTACTCTCCTTCTGTATTGAGCCGCATCATTTGGTCCTTTTCCAAAAAGATTTCAACTTCCAGAGGGACTCACAACTCTTATGTAAGAATCAATATCTAATCATAAGCCTTCCGTAGAAGGCCTAAGCCTAAACCATTCAGGATTCAAGGATAAAGTAACAAAAATTTACTAAGCTAAAAGCTAAATGTGATCGATAAGCTTAATCATGCAACAACAAAAATACAACAGCCTAATGGACAAACTAAATTGAACAACAAAATGTGAGAAAGCCAGGACAAAGTACAATGATTTCATAATTTACAACCAACATCAGCAGTCAAGCAAGCCTGTTCAGAAGGTTTTTAAAAGAAAAAGGTTTCAGACATCCAAGGAAGGAATAAGGCAGCATTAGCTCTCAAGCCTGGCGAAGGCGAAAGCTCTTAGGCGGCCACTGCGAATGTTCTGAGAAACAAGCCTTCGGAATTATCATCATCAACACGTAATCCAAATCATTCGAACAACAAAACATAATGCAAATTTTAATTAAATTCAAGTATACAAAAAGAATTTAAAGAGCTCAGACATCCAAGGAAGGATAAAGCAGCAATAGCTCTCAAGCCCGGCGAAGGCGAAAGCTCTTAGACGGCCACTGCGAATGTTCTGAGAAACAAGCCTTAGAGATATCATCATTGTTCGCACAAGATTCAGATAAAAAGACAATCGAACTGATAATACGAATAAAGCAAATTGAAGAAAGTGCTCAGACAGCCAAGGGTATATCAATCAGATACCGGGAATAATACCCAGATCAGAAACTCTAGTCCACAAAAAATAGCATCGTCACAGCACTTAAACGAACATGTATATATATATATATAATAAAAAACATGAAACAGAAGATAAGGATTGAATGAAGTTGAAAAGGGGGAAAAATTAAATCTTTTTTAATTAAAAACTACGAAACGGAGGAAACGATGAAGAATGCACCAAAATCAAATGTTTGTGAAGAGATGAAAACCAAGAGTGGTGGAATGGAGGAGGAGGGATGGTGAGTTTATAGGGCATCGACTGATAAATTAGGGTTTTTGTGGAAGATGGTTTAGGGTTTCTTTGATGATTGTATCGGCGCAACTCATGGGCTGGGCCTCAAACGTAATAATACTCAGTAAAAGATTGCGAAATTGTCTTACCACCCATTTGTTTCACTGTTTTTGTTTATAGTGGCATTAGCAAATATAGTTGAGAATTAGATTCACATTATTAACATATACAAAATATATATATATATATATATATATATATATGTATGTATGTATATATATAACACCATTTTAAAAATTAAAAATATAACAAAATTGATCATAATCTATCGATGTTACAAGTTTATCACTTATAGATCATGTTACAAATACTATATTTACAATTCTTTTACAACATTGCTATTCTCTCGGTTATTATCCATAAAATTGTTGCAGCCATTTTAATAATGTAATTTAATTAGATATTGAAAAAAAAATGAAGGTTTTGTATGTATGATCTATTCTTGATCGCCTTTCAGTTTTATGACTCCTTGTAGAAACATGAACTGAATTATAACTTGTTCGAAAATTTTCATAAAATAACATAAAAATCCAAAGCTTTTATATGACTGTCCCGTTTCAAAAAATATTCAACGCAACTCATTTTTATGTAAAACTTTTTTTATTATATTATTAAACATTTTAATATTAAACTCTTGAGCAAAACATTTTTGTGATACTGTAGATGTCATTTTCTTCAACGACCCCTTTAGGCTTTAGCGATCGTATTCAATGTAACCCCAACATTTCACCAAAGAATTCATTCCTTACTAATATTTTACCAACAATATTAAATGTTATTGATTTTATAAAAAAATGAGACAAGGAAAGTCACTATTAGATATTCTATTGCATTCTTATTCTCTACTCTTCACTTTTTCTCCAATCGTTTTCTCTCAGAGTTTCAGGTGAACGTTATATTTGTCCATCGCTTTCATTTTTGTTCAGTTCCAGACGAATGTTCATTATAACCAAACGGAGAGAATGTAAGTTCTTTTACAAAGTAGGTTTTTTCCAGAACCACTCTAAAAAAATGGGAGGTTGCTCCAGAACCACTCTAAAAAAATGGGAGGTTGCCCAAATAAACTTAAGTGATGCCTTAAATAATACTAAACGTTCATTTAAGTTTATCTGGACAATCGTTCATAAAAAACTGAACAATCATGCAGAAAAACCTAGGCATTCATTTATTAAAATCTTTGTGATTATTTAGTGTAGGTTGGACGATTGCTCGATATTTATGGCAACGTTGCTTCACATATTTGTACAATTTGGTGGAAAATGAGACCAGTTTAGAAGCAACTATGTTAAGGGTAAGATGAAAGGCTTGAAAGTCATAAATGATATAACGTGTACTGAATTTATGAGTATTATGCACCAACGACTGAATATCAATTCGAATATGTTTCATATATATATATCAAGTGCGTTGTTACGATCTATTAGTTTCAGCTCCCCTAATTGAAATAATTGATGATGAAGACCTTAGCTTTTTCTAGAAGCAAGTGATGCATCAAAATGTCATTGTTCGTATCAGTAACACCAAAATAAAATGTAGAATAGATACAAGAGATATGTGCTAGCACGATAATCAGACGATTCCAACAGTTCCATCACACATGATATTCTCAATATGTCTCAATGTATGATAATATTGTACCATGTAACTTGGGTATCGAGAGAAATGGATCTTGGGATGGTCACAACATCCAATCAAGATGTACATCACAGTTTGATGGCAATGAATATGGTCAACATTCAGGTCCACAAACATTTCCATCAAATTGACTACACCAAACTTCATTTCACTTTAGTATATCAATCCACTATGTCAACTCAAACCATTTGTAGATATATCATAATCATTAGAAGGTCATATTGTGACGACGTCATTTTAATCCCTCGTGATTTTCTCGATGAAAAAGATATAAGGGTTGATCAAATTTTCTTTTTGAATTTAAGCATAATTTATCAGTTAAATTGTTAAATACTCACAATAAGAAAGAACTTTGATTACCGTGTAAAGAAGCCAACGAAAAGCTTGCTAACCAAATCTTGTTTGATTGGAGGAATGCAATGGGAGTTTGTGCTAGTAGATTGTAAGGAAGTGATTCATTCAAAGTGATGAAGTACCAAAGTGACCATACATAGTTCTCCTAAAATTAGATTGAGTAATCATCGACAAGCAAAAAGTTGGGTTATTGGACACATAAACAAGCAATATATTATCGTGTTACTTTCTTTGGCGGGAATATATATATTTCTGTCTAGAGACTTGTAAGATGGATCTTGAGTACGTACAAGTCCACCTAAGTATTCGAGGTATTGCTGCTTACTTACTCTTGGTGGCTATGAACTTATTGGGAGTTGATACACCAATGTAACCTTTATAACGTCTTTAATCCTTGAACATGTTTTTATCTTTCTCCTTAAGGTACCTTGGTTCAAGTATGAGCTCTTGTAGCCTCTCACCGCATGTGTACCTTTTATAGTTACCTCGGTTAGTCACAACTCAGTTACCAAATAAATATCTTCTTGGGTGAAGGTTACTCTTTCTTCCCCAATATATTGAACCTTTGTAAAATCCCATCTCCCGTCTTTTACCTCCCATAACGAGAAATGGTGGAATAAATGATCATTGAAGACCATGTCGATGTCCAACAATGGACCAAAACAGGTTTTCTTAAACATTTCTATATGGTCTATGGTATATTTATTCTTAATCACAGTGTGAATTTTGTAGACTTGGCAAGAAACGGTAGCATGGAAATATTTCTCATAAGAGATAGCCATTTAGCAAACTATAAGAAAAATATAATATACATTTTAGTAATTAATTAATTATTTAATCAATATTTTGTTGATAAAAAATCTGAATTTTTATTGACAATTTTATTATTTTGAATAATCCATAACTTAAGAACTTGGAACGACAATGATTCTTATGCTTCTTGAAACACCCAAATCAGAGTTTAAATGAAAAAAATATGGCTAAAAGAATTAACTAAAAAATATCTGAGATGGTGATGTGGTAGCCAAATAATCAAATCAAACCTAAGAGAAAGCGACTTGAAGTAATGGAAGAGTAACACATGTAGCTTTTGTTCCTTTTTAATTGGCTTTTAAAAAAAATGAATTTAATATTATTATTTATCTTTGTATTTAGATTTTTAAAGTGACGGTGAATTTGTTTTTATTGGGTTTTAAAACAAATTATTTTAAAAAGATATATTATTATATTATTGTTTGTGTTTGTGTTTAACCGCTAATTAAGTGTAAATCTCAATCATTCAATTTTCTTTTACTTACATTCATGACCCAAATTAATTTTAAATTTCAATATTTTTCCCATCTTTTTAAATTCTTCATTTTTCCCAAATTCTTAAGAACTTTGTTTAATTTTACAATCGTAAAAAATTGCAAAAGTCACTATTGTTATTCTTTCTAAAGCTTTCAATTTTTCATTTTTTTCATCTTGTCTTGAGAGAATTCTTATTGTATTGTGAGGATTAATTATTATGAGCTCAAAATTGTAGACTCACTAAAGTTTTTTTTTTTTTTTTTTTTTTTGTGTTTTAAAGCTTCAACATTTGGTGACAGTTGGATCCTAACCCATGGAAATGATCGAGTTTGCTCTTGAACCTAAAAAAGGAACAAGTAGTGTGGTTCAACTCTAATACATGGAAATAGTCAAAAGCAGGTTTTCAATCAATATCCCAAGAGGTGATTGAGAAATTGGATGTAGATTGAGTTTGACTGAACCACTATAAAATTGTAGTTCCTTCTTCTCTAACTCTTTTCTAATTATTTTTGCATTTCATTCTAGTTGCATATTCTTATTGGTTGAGATTGATCGTATACTCTGTTACATACTTTTTTTATTAATCTTGTTATTTAACATAAATTAGCTAAAGTTTTTTTTAATAATTAGTTCAATTAAAACATATTTATTAAAAAGTTTAATTAAACCTTTTTCACTCCCCATCTAGGTTACCATGCCAGTCTAACAATTAGTAGAAGATATGGTGCAAGGAGAAAGATTAGAAGTGCTAAATGAGGTAAATTGTTATCTTATGGATAATGAAATGCCATCAAACTATGCTTAAAAGGAATTGCATTCTCCGTGTCACTCAGATGATGAAAGGAATCATGAAAGATGGCTTGAGTTTAAAGTATTTGAGAAAGAGAGAACATTTTTATTGGGTATAGTTTTGTTTATTTCTATTGTGCTCTATAATAATTTTATGAATAATTTGTTGATTATTTAATTATTTAATAATTCTCATTATTATTCAATTGCATGGTATTGTATAATAATATTCATGAATATGTTATTATATTCTAAATGTTTATAATAGATTATTATTGTGGGAACAATGATAAATTAAAATTAATATAAGTTATAATTGATAATCATATGATGATTATATATGTAGAGACATAAATTATAATGCCAACATGAGCTTAGCTCAACTGGCGTGTATGTCATTTATTATTTCAGTATGCTTATTGATCGAAAAAGCAATTGAATTAGATTAAGTAATTTTATGTCTATGCCTTATATTCAATTATAGACATCGCGTGATAAAAGAATTAAAGCAATAATTATATTAGGTTATGTTGAATCACTGACTTAATTTAATATGAGTAACCACAATGTCTTGCTAGAGACCAATTATGACTTATGAGCCATAAAACGAGTTATGAGCCAATTGCCATATTAAATTAACCTAACAGGTCACACACAAAAGAACATAGTCAAATTTGTCTTTAGGTTGGGTAATTAATAAATGCAACTGGAGGAATCCTATTAGAAAATATAATAAATAAGTCCAATTGGAGAATTGAATTTATATTAGAAAACATAATTAATAAGTCCAATTGGAGAATTGGAAGCTTATTAGAAATCCTAAGCTTATTGGGAAACCCCAAGAAGCCTATAAATAAGACCTTATGGGTCTTATTTTACATTCCAGCAAAGACATAAAACTCGTTCTACATAGAGAAAAAATAGAGAGAGTCAAAATTCTCGCTTTGTGAGAGAATAGAGAGAGTCAAAATTCTCACTTTGTGAGGTTCTAGCGTTCGAGGAGTCGAATTCCTAATTCGTGTGTGGATACTGTCAGAGAATGCATGTGCTTTCGCAGTATTTTGGTGATATGAATTAGAGGATCGCTCTTATCAAGAATACAGGCAATTCGGTTTGGATAAGTTTGATATAAAGGTATGTTTATTCGTGATTTAATTGTTTATGCACGATTGACTTACGTTCTAGGTTAGATAATTTTCTTTTAATGTTAATTTCACTGTGTCTAGCCTAGTTCATTTTCCAACAGACTTTTGTTACCAAATAGGAGTTAATATCATTAGCTAAGGAATGTGGTGTGCACGCAATGGTCATGAAATAAATTTGGTGAAAAATGAAGGGTATAGGGTGCCCCGCTAAGTGTCTAGAAGGATGCAGATGGAGACTGCATACTTCTAAAAAGCCATACCACCCTGTCATTGGTCAAAGCACACATTTAAGTCTAATGCAAAGTGTGACATGTTGTTAGGCAACTTGAGTGAGTGTTAAATTCTTATATTCTTCCATCCATGAGTAAGCCTATCTTAACCATGATGAAAATGATTAGAAAGAACATTATGGGAAGCGTCCATACAAAAAGAGATCAAGTAGAATTTTTTTTATGATTGTTGTGTCCAAAGATTTAAAAAAAGTTAAAAAAGTGTAAAGAACTTGTTGGGAGTTGGACACCTAGATTTTCTAGTGAGTAGAAGTTTGAGGTTGTAAATAGATGTAAGCTCTTATTCCATTCTTCATCGTTCTTTTAATTATACTAATGGTTCTTGAGGTGTGAAAATTAAGTTGAATATCTTTATATTTTTAATGGTTGAATTGTTTTGGAAAAGAAAATTAGAATCATTTAGTTTATTTAAGAATTAACTTTTGGTAAGTGTTGAAAGGAATGAAGTTAAGGGGAAAAATGTTTATTTTAAGCTGGGGTAATGTGGTCATTTCTTATTTTCGATTTTCTCTTCTTTTCCTTTTAAGTAAACTACTACGGTCATGCCTGTGATATTTCAACCATTTTTTTATATCATAATCTCTCACATTAATCTTTAAATTATTATTTTGTCTTTTTATATTCTCTTTGAAAATTTAGAAAAAAAAAATAATTGAAGAAATAAAAGATTGCTAAAACAATAGAATGAATATAAGAATAGGAAATTTTTAAAAAGAGTAAATTTTACAAAATATTTACAACGTATAACAAATTTTATCACTGATAGTCATTGATATGTATAGTAATAAAAGACTATCAGTGATAGAATTCAAAATTTTGTTGTAACTTGTAAATATTTTAATTTATTTTATTATTTTTAAAAATGCCTATAATGTAAATTAATTATTAAAGATTCATTTCTATACCATTGGATATAGAAGAAAAAATACAAAGAGGAAAAAAAACATAAACTTCAAAGTAAAGAAAAAGAAACAAAACATAGTTGCGATATATATATATAGCTATAGTAATTAATTGTAGGAGTGAGAATTTTAATTAGTTTTCCAACATTTTATATTATAAACTAAAGAATTTATACTACAAATTAATAAACATTATAATAAAAAAAATTAACCTAAAAAGAAAAAGGAAAAATGTGAGAATTTTAAGATTTTTGCATTTGGAAGATAAAATATTAAAGTTTAATGAGTTATGTAAGAGAGATTGTAATTAATACAAAATGTATTAAATTATAACAAATATTTTTAGGTTACTTCGATTTTAAAATATATCATAAAACAAATGACTAATTCACATTATTTATTATTATTGTAACAAGAATAAGAGTATATCAATTAAAAGAAAATGAAAAACATAAAACACATATTTGCAGTTACCAAGTAATTAAGTCTATAGCATAGTGTGTTTGTCTTTTTTAGTACAAAAAAAGAACAAGTCAATAATGAAAATATCATAACAAAAGAAACATTCATATTGATGGTCTCAATGACTGATCTTCTAGCCAAATTCATTCCACAAACATTTGCTAGCATGAGTGGAAAGAGTTACATAATTATTAATAGCTCTGGGAATGCAACGAAAATTCTTAATAATTTTTTTGCCTTTGTTTATCGATCATACAAAATCGAATTTGTTAGAGGAAACTGTGTAGATAAAGGAGCAAAAAAAAAAAAAATCCTTATCTATCATTCTTTAAATAAAAAAAAGAATTTTAAGAGAAATTGAGTTGTGTGCAAAAGAAATCAAGGGAAGATAAGTTTTAGAAAAATGTAGTGAAGAAGACTCTTTCATAGTAACAAGAATGATATTGAAAAATTACTAAAATTCCAAAAGTTTTAAAACCAATGTAATTATAATTAAAGGAGTCATAAATTCTAGAGTGGTTTTCTTTTTAGTAATTGTCAAAAAAAGCAAATTTGACAAAATATTTACAACATATATCAAAATTTTCAGATTCTATCAATAATAAACATTGATATACTTCTATCAGTAACATTGATAGACAGTGATAGAAGTCTATCAGTGACTATCATTGATAAAAGTCTATCAGTGACAAAATTTTGCTATAGCTTGTAAATATTTTAATTTATTTTGCTATTTTTAAAAATGTTTATTTTTTTTATAAAAATAAATAGATAAAGATATTTCATATTCTATATTACATTTAATGATTTCTAATTTAATTAATAATATTACATTTGATTTTAAAATGATAAAATTATCAATGAGAATGGTGACAAAGGAAAGGTAAAATTGTGAAAAAAAAGTTTCTCCTAACAGATATATATATAAATAAAAGAAAAAGGTTTCCACACGATTCGAGCGCGCAACCCACCTCTCTCGAACTTCTCTTCCGCTCACCATCTCTCTCTCGCACGCCGGCCACGCCGTAGCTCAACGCGGCCGAAATCCCGAACCCACCGATTCTCCCTCTTTCTCACCGATATTTCTCTCTTCTCTTATCAACCACCACCGTCCATTTATCGGAGTTCGTTCGACCCATTTGACACCGTCAGCCTCGAGGTCGGATCTGTCTCTCTCTGCTAGTTCGCCTTCCTCATAAATCGCGCCATTCAACATCATCCAACGTCGATTTCACGATTTCACTGTCCGCTACTGCCGCCTTCGCTAAGTCTAGAAGTTTTGGTTGGAATTTTGGTAAGCTTGGTAACATCTCATTGTTTAATTAGAAGTGTTTCGAATACCTATTAAGTTTCGGTTTGATCCATTGTTTAATTAGAAGAGTTTCGAATATCCATTAAGTTTCGGCTTGATGTCCACACTACCTTCCTTGTCGCATGACAGCGGATGCTTGATTTTGAATTTAGAAGGTAGTTAGGATATTGTCCATTGAAGTTAAGAGTAGTTTGCTAAGTTCTTGGTAAGGTCTGGAGTAACTTTAGAGTTCTTGAATGCCCATTAAGTTTATTCGTTACAATTGAATTAGCCATGGTACCCGAGTCCTAGAATTGAATGTTAGAGGTTGAAAACGAGTTTTTTATTAACTTTGGAGTTTGTTTTTGTGTCACTCCTATAAGGTTTAAAACATAAAATGGTTTAGGTAATCTTAAGAAGTGTTTAAGGTTGTTTGACTCAGGTTAATGTAATAGATCTAAATCTCAAAAATCATCGATATTTGAGATAAGAGCGTATGGAATTAAAAGACTCACGAAGATTGACTTAAGTTGGGCTCTTATGGTGTTAAGAGTTTACGTTTGGAGTTAAGGGTCCAAAAGTGGAACTTGAGCCTAATTCTCTTTGGTATAGGATCATTGTGAGCAAGCATGGTTCCCATCCTTTTGAGTGGATTACAAGAAGGGTTAAAGGTACTTTCCGAAATTCCTGGAAGGATTTCGATCGAGCTCCCTACTTTTTCTCGGTTTGTTTCTTGTTTTGTGGGGATGGTAAGGACACCTTTTTCTGGGAGGATAGATGGGTGGGGGAGTGCTTCCTTTGTTTTATCTTTCCTCGTCCAAAAACTGTACCATCTCGGAGCTACTGTTGGTGTGGTCTAAGAATTTCGTGTCTTTCTCGTTTGGATTTTGTCATAACTTGACCAATAGGGAACAACGGATGTGATCTCTCTTTTTTTCTTACTCAAGGGGTTCATTGTTAGAGAGGGGAGGAGAGATGCACATGTTTGGATTCCTAATCCTAGTTGAGGATTTTCTTGTAATTCTTTGTTTTGGTTGATGTTGGATCCC
>CM046893.1:5287012-5300150 GCA_025688845.1 Cucumis hystrix | reverse complement strand
ATCCTAGTTGAGGATTTTCTTGTAATTCTTTGTTTTGGTTGATGTTGGATCCCCCCCCCCCCCCCTCTTTCGGTCTTTGATGTGGTTATGAGGACTAAGGTTCCGAAGAAAGTTAGGTTTTTTATCTGGCCAGTCTTGCTTGGCCAGGTTAACATTGTTGATAGGTTTGTTAGGAGGACTTCGCTTGTCAGGCCTTCTTGTTGTTTGCTGTGTCGAATGGCGGAGGAAGATCTTGATCACCTTTTCTGGGATTGCCATTTTACAAGGGCTGTGTGGTGCTCCTTTCTTCATGAGTTCAGTTTTAGCTTTGCCAGCTCAAGGAGTGTTAGAGTGACAATTGAGGAGTTCATTTCTCCATTCACTTTTTAGTGATGAGGGTGGCTTTTTATGGCGTTCTGGGGTGTGCACTATTATTTGTGATATTTGGAGCGGGAGGAATGATACGGTGCTTAGGGGTAGAGAGAGGGGAATAGTGAGATTTGTTCTTTGCCTAGATTTCACATGTCTCTTTGGACTTTGGTTGCAAAGAACTTTTGTAGCTATTCTATAGGTAATATTTTACTTATTTGGTCCCCCTTCCTTTAAAAGGGTGGTTTTGTGGGCTGGTTTTTTTGTATGCCCTTGTGTTCTTTCATTCTTTTTCAATGAAAGTTGTTTTCATCAAAAAATTTGTGTGGGGACCATGGAGAGGTTTTAATAGGGTTTTAAGGATTAGTGTGAGGGCAGAGTGTTTTGGAAGGAACGAGAGATCAGTAGAGGAGTGACAACTTTCTTGAATAGCCAGGGACCTTTACTCTTGTGTTTCTTGATTTTCTTGCTTGCTATTTCCCTCGTAATCATTGGAACCCATGGTTAATTGATGTTTGACAGTAATTGCAATACTAATACATGGGGAGGAAGCTAATCCCCTGTTCTTGGATTGTGGTGTATTTTTTATTTGTAGGAACTTAGGTAACCTAACAGAGTCTTTGTGTTTCATTGTGCTTGTCGAATTTGTTGGGTGTTTTCAGTTATGACGATTGATAATGATTGAGAAATGATATTGTTAGGGTGAATGGAAGAATCAGAAAAACGAAGGGAGAGGCTGAGAGCAATGCGAATGGAAGCTGCTCAGGCCGATGTAGCTAATTATGTCGAAACTTCCCTGCCTAATCATCTGTCTAATCCATTGGTTGAATCCTCAGCTACCATGGTAAGGCAATTAGCACCATGTACAGCCCCAAGATTTGACTATTACACAAATCCTATGGCCGCATTTTCTACTAGTAAGAAGAAAGGGAAGATTGAGAATCAACCTGTGTCTGATAATTTTGTTCCTTACCACCACAACACTTCTTCAACAACTTATTTTCCACCAACTTTTCCAGGTAATTTTTTGTTTTCTTAAATTACTTGTGCATAAAAATATATGAAGGGTCGTATAATGGGAATGAGATACAGAGTTACTTGTTTGTTAATGGATGTTTGATTTTAAAAATGTCGAATTGCAAATAGAGGGATCAAATATGGCATAATGTGTCGGATAATTATGTTTCCTCTCCATAGAAACATGTTACAGAAAAAATAACTTCCCTATGAATAAAGTTATGTAATCTATTAACAAAAACTAGTGAAAGGTCCTCCAACTTGAGGTTGTAAAATGAACTAAGTCACGAATTCCTTTGATTTTAGCTTTCATCTTTAATATGGTTTGGTGCCAAAAAAGGTAAGTCAAATGATCCATACGGATAAGATTAACACTGGTAGTATACTGACAATGAAGGCAGTATTAAATTGCAGTAATTTTGCATGGCATGTTGACAAATTTCAAGCGTGGGACACTATTGCTTGAGCGAGTGTGAGTTTGTTGATAGTGTTGTGTTGCTTTTTCAGATGGTACATCTTTTCACTAGGAAGGGTTATTTGATTGAACTTTATCATTCAACAGCTAACGGTAACTTACTAGGAGCTTAAGGGTCAACTTTTTAGAGCTCTTAGGTTTTAGAAATGGTTATCGAGTGATGCTATTAGGAATCGGAAGTGTTTTTGGTTTAGAGCAATTAACAAAGAGCCTGCGTCATGGAGCCAAGCTATTAAGCTTTTGGTATGCCTCTGTTACTGCGGTAAAGACCGGCTATTCTTTCAAAACCCGAGAAACCAACAGGACATTTGTAATTTTACTTGCATGTTTCAATAAAATAAGGTAGAAAGAATAGAAATCTACAGGCTATATGTTCAATGGAGACACCCCTTAACCATATTTTGAAGAAAGTAGAGATTTATTTCCTGTTGTATCCCATACCTGTACTCCCTACATGAAGTCTTGAAGCAAATTCCCACAAATAAGGTGGCTTGGCTGCACTCTTGATGGACATCCCCGTAGAAAATTGTGCATTGCTTTCTAAGAGATACATCATACTTTAGGGGGATTTGCAGTTCTTAGAGCATAACTTGCAAGAAATTTAATGATAAAAGTTAAATCTCTCCTTTACAGCTTCTTATGGTTTGATGTCATACCATCGTGGAAGCAGTAATACTTCCTTCGTAGTGAGTTAATATGTGATGTTATTGGTGGAATTAGGAAGAATCCCTTCTGGTGTTCAGTTATCATTTTTGTTAATGCTTGTTAATTGCATTTGGTTCCCATCCCCGGTGTGGTCTTTCATCCAACGTATGGTAGTTTGGGAATCACTTTTCTCCTTCAAATATAAATATACTATTGTGTTGTAGGATTGGGAAACCCTGAGATGTCTCCCTCTTCTACTCATCAAATCCATCAAATATTCACTTGACCAGAGAATTTTCTATGCACTAGGTGATAGTGAAGCTGGTGGCCATGGTAGACCAGGAATGCCTAGACCTTATGCTGTGAATCAAGGAGATCTACATATGTGGCGTGGACCGAGAGGGCCATTTGTCAACCAGTTCCCTACCCAGCCACCGAGGGAGATGAACTCCCCTAGCCATGTATCTGGACCAAGAGGCAACCCTTACACTAATCCTACTCAAAACAGGGCTAATTACCGTAGTTCAAGCCCTAACCCAGGGTTCCGAGGCAGTTTTAGTCCAGGTAGAGGCAGCTATGGACATCATGGCAATATGACTCCTAGTCCAAGATTTGGCTATGGACGAGGTACTGGTTCTCATGGTCGTCATTCTTCATCAGACAAATCTGGACCAGAACAATTTTACAACGTCTCCATGCTTGAAGATCCCTGGAAGGTTCTGCAACCTTGTATTTGGACGACAATTGCTCCATTGAGTAATTCTGCAAAACCTTCGGAATCTTGGATTTCCAAGTTTGGTACAAAGAAAGCGAGAGTTTCAGATTCCTCTTCTGGCAGGTCAAGCTCTCAACAACCTAGCCTCGCCGAGTACCTGGCTGCCTCCTTCAAGGAAGCAATCGAGGAAGCACCAAATGCGTGAAACATTTTATTCAGGCATTTCATGCTTACTGTAGTACTCAAGTTCAGCTTTGTCGAAAGCCCAGCCTAATTTTCCTCTATACACTGGTTTCATGTTGTAAATCTATAGTGATTATTACGACAGTTCCGTCTCTATGTTATGTTTAGTTAGTGATGTTTTTTTTATCAATCTTGTTTAGATTATGTACATGGTTCAGCTTCTCTTAGAATTTTTGTTGTCAAATGCTCTTCTTTGTTAAGAATTTAATAGGATTGAGTTCTCAATTCTCGTAGTTGAACCACTATCTAATACTTAAATTTAATAGGATTGAGTTCTCAATTCTCTTATTTGAATAGATTGATTTCTTTTTGCCTATGTAGTTGAGTCTTGTTCCTACCCTCTCTATCTTCCCGTAATGTTTCTTTCACCTACAACTACAGTTAGTAGTTATTGAATTATAATTTGTTTTTCAAATTATGTTAAATGAAGGAAATTATTTTATTTTGGTGCATTCTTTATCATTTCCCACCTCCTCGATTCCACCATTCTTGGTTTTCATCTCTTCAGAAGCATTGATTTTGGTGCATCCTTTATCATTTCGTACGTATTGTAGTTTTTAATTTAATTAAAAAACCTTTCATTTTTCTCCCCTTTTCAACCTCGTTCAATCCTTATCTTTTGTTTCATGTTTTCGGTTATATATATATATATATATGTTCGTTCAAGTGATGTGACGATGCCATTTTTTATGGACTTGAGTTTCTGATCTGGGTATTATTCCCGGTATCTGATTGATATACCCTTAGCTGTCAGCACTTTCTTGATTCGTATCATCATTTTGATTGTATTTTTATCTGAATTTTGTAGGAACAATGATGAGGCTTGGTTCTCAAAGCATTCGCAGTGGCCGTCTAAGAGCTTTTGCCTTCACCGGGCTTAAGACCTATTGCTGCTTTATCCTTCTTTGGATGTCTGAACTTTTTAAATATATTTGGTCCACTAACAGTGTGTTAGCTAACGCTCATGGGATAGAAAGAGAATAATATTATTAGAAAGAATGTTTTTTTGACTATAAACGACGTCATTAGGTTAAATAGTTTATATATTGTACTTCTCTAAACTTCACGATCAAAAGCGTAAATAACCATAAATAATAGAAAAAGATGAAATTCTTCAATGAATGTGAAATAGATAAAAATTGAGAAAATTGAGTTATTCAATAAACGTGCAAACTTTAATGCTGATCTTACTATTGAAGTCGAGTTGTTTAACACCAATTTAGAAAGCTGATAGATCAAACAATCCCTACGTTACAATCATGTTTCTAATTTTGTCAAAAGAAAAAATCAATCTCTCATCCATGGTTTTTGAAAGAAAATTCAAGAAATTTCAATTCTTTGATTGAAAACAACGTTAAATATTAATTCCCTCGTCTCTTACATTTTTTTTGTTCTCACCAAAGATCATTATATCTCTCTCAATTTCCAAAAAACAAATACGATTGTGGAGATGAGAATTATGTACTTGTTGTACGGTCTTGTCAATGATCACTACATAGTTTCAAAAAATTTATTTCCTTTTCCTACTTTTAAGTTATTTAATTTATAGGTTTTCTAGAGCTCTAAGAATTGTTTAGAGAAAATAATTGGTTATTATGAATCGTGGGTTATAACAATTTGAATATAAAAGTTTGAAGAGCAAACTATTTTAGTTTTATACTAATATGTGATAGAATTATAGACTAAAATAGTTTGAATTATAATAGTTTGTATTTGAAGTGCAAAGTATCGAAGTATAAGTTATGATAGTTTATGTTCTTCATGTGGGGTGTGATTTATTTTAGTTTATTTATTTATTTGTGAGTGTTCGAGTAAGCTTACGAGTACTTTGACTAATCTCACGAGATAACTCGTTTGACCCTACAACACTTCTGTTGTTATCTTAAAAGAATATTGATGATAAACTTACAAGATATCATACATTGTTGGTAAAAAAAAAATGTAAAGAGGATTTAAGTGACCTAAGAGAATAAAATTCAAAGTTTTTACCAACTTCTAATTAAAAACTTTAGAGGAGATTTTGTTTCTTTTGTTTTGAGGTGGTTTAATCTTTAATCTAAAATTTTGAAACAATGTTTTATCTTCTTAGTTTGAACCGATTCAATTCTAAATTGACCCAAGCTTGATTTACTGGTGCAAAAATTTGCACATGTGGATCCTCCATGGTAGCCATTTCACATATTCTTAGATTTTAAAGCAACTTTAACAATATATATTAAATCGTAACCACACTACATCAACTAAAATGTTATTTTTAAAAGTTGATGAACCAAAATTGGTTTTTTTTTTTATAGTAAAAACACAAGGGACAAATGTTTATCACAGTCTAAATCGTCACTATCAAGACTAGATTTGATTATTTTTAAAAAATATTTTTTTGTGTTTGAAAGTTTTACTTATTTTCTTTGAAATTTCTTTGTTGCAGTCTTTTATATATTCTAAGTTAACATTTACATTTTTAGCTAAATTTAAAAATGTATATTATTTAACATCAAATGTGAAATAATAGTAATATTCTATTTAAATTATTTAGTTAAACATCTAGCGTTTGTAGTCCAAAAGTTAGGATAATTGCCTTCCAAGCAATAGATCCGGATTTGAAAAATAAACTAGCTAGTGTCAATTTAAAAATCCAAACAGTTAGCATTAATTGGGTAGGAAAGGATAAAAGCTATTCCCAGGCATATTGCCGACTCTCTCTCCCCCTCAAGAAACTTAGCATAACCTGAGGTAAGTGATTTGTCCATTGAATAGCAAGGATTACTACGTGCGTTATGTTTTGTGTTCCCTCAAGTTCATTGTAATCCTTAGGGTCATTACTTATGTAATGTTATCATTCATACATTATGTCTATGCTAATACCTAAATAAGAAACAACATGTATTCATAACAATGGTTGCGAGAAAGCAAACAACGACTTTTGATAGTAAGTGTTCACACTTTTGCTCCCTTGTTTCAAAGCTTGCAGTTTATGAAAACCTTTAGGAACCAAACACTTTCTCATTAGCACGTTGATTTCTTTCCATGAGAGTGTTGTATGATTTTCAGTTCTTCTTCTTTCCGAAAATAAATACCTCCACTTTGTTAGTGCATATTATTTAAACGTAGAAACAAGTTTTACCTTTCTCTTTTTACTGTAGTGGTGATATTCAAATATGACATTAATTTACTCCTCATACAGAGTAAATTGATGGTAGCATGATTTGATCTACATGGTAACTGTTTCTCAAACCTCTTCTTCCTCTCACTCCCCTCTCCTATGCCCATCTATAACAGGGTCAGAATCAAATTCATTTTGCTTTGAGTCTTCTTCCTCACCAGGATTTCTCACAACTTGTCTCCTTTTCTCAAGTATTTCTCTAGCTTGAAACCTTTGTTCTAGTCTATCTAACCTTACATTGATTAAGGTCTCCAAGTGTTGCATGACTTTCTAATTGAGTCCTTGTTACTGCGCCTGTGGAGTACCCCTATAACTGCAAAACAAAAACAAGTGAAAGAAAATGTGGACCTCACAAATCACTCCTTCACACATGTTTCTCTCAATAGGTAATGTCCACTTGTGTTCACACTCAATTTGTAACTCTCTTCACAAATATGAACTCTTTCTCTAGGGTGATAACTAAGATTTTGCAACCAAGTTGAGAAGAGCAAGCCAACAACAAACCAATCAAGGATGACCGTAAAGTGCCAAACTCAAGCAAAAAAATCGATTGAATGCAGCAAAGAAACAAAAACTAGAAATCAAGAACCTAATGTTCGAGATTAAGAAAACTAGACAAGAATCAATAGAAATGATAATATCTAGAATTAATAGTCTAATATTCAAAATTCAAGGAACTATGTAAGATGAACAAAGAAAGGCTAACTACTAGACAATGATAAAAAGAAACAAAGAATGAAAGAATAAAAACTAGCGCCACTAATTTTACCAAAAATTCAATTCAAATCATTAAAATGCATTATTTTCTTATGAGATTTCAACAACTCAAAACCTATGAAAATCTAGGAGCTTAATTAACGTGCCTGCTTCCAATTTTTTTAAATAAAACTCTCCATTAACCTTACGTCGGCCACTACATGCATGCATGCATACATACAATTTCCTTTTCTTTTTTTTTCAATCCAATTCAATTTTCTTTTTTATTCCAGATTATCTTTAGAACCTACAGTAGTTTGACAAGGCAGACAAAAGAAATTAAACATCACCAATCTTTTTATACATGTTCACATCAAAATCCTTCAGTCTCAAATTTACCATATGATTTATTCTTTCTTTTCGATATCATGGAAATTGGAAGATATATGATCTTCTTATCCTACAAGGTTTAATGTTGCAAAACTCAGTAAGATTTAAAAACCATGAATTCAAATTGATAAAGTACTTAAGTTTGGGCCTTCACACCTTACACATAATGGTGTTTCCTAAAATTTCAGGAGGTATCTAATTTATACGTTACTAATCGCTATGGCACATTTTGCAGACATTCATTGTACTAACAACAAGCACATGGCAGCAAGAAAGTAGAAGGGTACATTATCAATACCAAACAGATTGAAGAAAGAAAAAGAAATACCTGACTGGGGATTTGTCCGTCTGTAAAAAACAGAACTCGTGGACACATTTTGCTCATAGCCTGGAAGGGTGCACATGAATAGAGAACAGTTTGTCATGGTCAGCAAAGAACCTCTTCCTTAATGGCAGTATGGGCAGAGGGCCTCTAGTCAAGAACATGAAGCCACTTTTGGCACTCTTTTGAAGGGATAATAATTATCTCTCTTTGACACCATTGAAGCTCTCCAGAAAAGCTCATCATCAGACATAGCATGAGTCAGATTATCTGGATGGATAAACATATGAAAGCTAGAATAATCCCTTCTCGCACATATGTTGGAATCAGAAAAATTCTCTTCCACACTAGTAGTGGGAACCGAATATTGATTGATAAAAGAGTAAAGTTCAGTCTGTGAGGTAAAGTATCTGCTAATGTGAGAAATTATTGCTAATCCAATAACAACTCCAGCCACAAAAAGAACAAAAAACGATAGAATCTGCATCAGTTTAAGGAAACCAAGATGCTTCTCTCATTCCTCCTTGTCCATCCTACACCGAGGTATTGCCGTTGAGGCTCCCAAAACAAGAAATAATTATAAAAAGCAGAAACAGATATATTCTTCAGTTTCCCAGTTTTGATTCTCCCAAATCCTATTCAACTACATAACAAACACATAAAGAGCATACCCAAGTTGAAAAAAAAAAATGGAAGAATAGTAATGTAAAACCGTTGTGATCAAAGAACTAGAAGACGATTATGCCAATGTCTCCAAAAACAACAAATCATGAGAAGTATGATCTTCTGAAGATCTTCTGATTTTGGCTCGTGGTCGACTTCTCAGGTAATAGTTTAAGTCTCTTTTCCTTACCCAAACCCAACCACCCATCTTCATCTTCAAGATTAAAGGAATGTTTTGCTTGTGTTTAATAGGGAAGAAGAATAAGGATGAAAGAACAAACAGAGGAAAAAATGGGTGGCGGTGTTTGTGAATTGGGTATACAAAAATGATAGAGAAAAAGTTAATTACAAGTTCAATTATTATAATAAAAATATCCAATGAATGAAAAAGAGGGACATTTTAAACCCGTTCTTCAACAAAATATAGTATTAATCACCATGCGTAGGTATAGTTATTATCCAGAAAATTGGGTGGCATCACAGAATCAAACAATTCTAATAAAGTTGCAATAGAGGGATTTCTCTGCAGGGAGAAATTTCCTCCTTTTTAACGTCCTGCTTGCAAAAGAAGCCTACTGCTCATTGAAATATAAGACAATTTGAGAAAATTTTGACTAGGTGTCTATTATTGTATTGCTTGAAGAAAATGTGAGGAGTTGCGGCAGAGAATGAGAAATCCCACGGTGGTAAGGCTGTATAAGTTTTGAAGCATATGCTTAAACTGGTAGAGAATTATTTAACTGTAATTTTTTTGCCTGGCCTTCTTGTTTATGAGAGTAAATTCTCGGTTGAGCAAGTCAATGTTTTTCATCGACATTATAATAACAATTTCATGAAGATTTTTTCCATGAGGCTGATGGTGAGAAACAATTTTTATGAATGACCAAATACCAAATAGCAATCATCTCAATGATCTATTCTATCTCGATACACTTCAAAAGATATGTTATTTTTAAAATAAAATTAAGGCAAGCCAATTAATCCTGTGGAGAAATTTTTATGGGGTGGAACCAGGCCATAAAGTTAAGTTTCCTTAACCTTTGCTTTGTATAAATATTGTTGAGTTTAGTTTGTATTATGATTCGGGCCATGACATTCTGTTTTCTGCCTCTCATGTTGGATGTGGGCTTTTCTAGCCTTACTGCTGCCTATGCATTTAAATGTTCATATAACCATACATCCCGATTCTTCTACTGATCTTTCTTTAGCTTGTCCATTGTAGTTTGTTCGATCCTTTGAACTTGTGGCTCATAATTTGAAACCAAAAATCAAATAAAATGTTAGGTTATAAAAAGTCACAAAATGGGTTCTTCAACTTTTAATTATCCATAATAAGTCACAAAATTAAAAATAATGTGTAATACAACTATAATTTTTGTGTTTTACAAGTTCATTCACTTATTCAAAATCTTAAAATTAACTAATTTATTAAATTTAAAATTAGTTCGGTGACTTGGTGGACTAAAAATTTTAATTTTAAGAACTTGTTAGTCATAAAATTAAAAATTCAAAGATTATGTTTGCGTCTATTTTTTCATATTCTACTATTTAACCAAATAAGTAGTAGAAAAAAAATATTCTTAAGAGTAAACTTTTTTTTGAAGGAAAAAAATTAAAAAAAAAATAGAAAAATATGCATTAAATTCTCAACCCTTGAAAACCATTATGGATTGAGCTAGTAGTAAAAAAAAATTCCAATAACTAATTAAGAGATCAAGAGTTTGATACATGATGTATATTTACTTAGAAATTAATTTTTTACAAGTAAAAACATGACATATCTTTTACACAAACTCGAGAGTGAAAAAGTGTAGAAACTCTTACTTTCTTATAAGGATCATATGGAGCTGAAAAGGCGTGTGACCACCCGACAAGACAGATTATACTCCTTGATTTCAACATGTTTGAGGCTAAGGCTTGATCGTCTTTCTCTCTTGGCCTTAACTTGTTAAACTTTTTAATTTTGTTATACGGACTAAATATTTTTTAAAATTAAATTTTATGTATATACAATTTTATTATAATTTTTTGTATTTCTTCCTACGATAATCACAGCAACAATTTAGTAAAACAAAAGGTAAGATTTATTTGTTAAATTTTGTAAACTTTTTTTTTTTTTAACATTCATTACAATTCTCGAAATAAGAAAAAAAAAAAAAAAAAAAAAGGTTTGCATTATAAACCAATATATCTTCTTCACCACGTATGGATTGCTCCAAAACCCCTCTTTCTCTCTTTTCTAGGGTTTAATTTAACTACTATTTCTCCTCCTTACTCCGTCGCCGACTAGTCATGTCACCTTACCGCTTCCTCCTACGCTCTCTCTGCCGCTCTTCAACCTCTCCTTCACATGCCCCTGCTCTTACCACCATTGCTTCTCTCAACCACCATATTCCACCCTCCTCTCAAACTTCTTCTCCCATCTCACTTTTCCTTGCCCGCTCATTTTCCTTTTCCTCTGCCGAAGAAGCTGCTGCCGAAAGACGCCGTAGAAAGCGCCGTCTTCGTATTGAACCGCCTCTCCATGCACTTCGTCGCGACAACTACCCTCCCCCTCAGCGTGATCCCAATGCCCCTCGTCTTCCTGACTCCACATCCGCTCTTGTGGGGCCTCGTCTTAATCTTCACAACCGTGTTCAATCCCTGATTCGTGCTGGTGATCTTGATGCGGCTTCGTCAGTCGCTCGTCATTCTGTGTTCTCCAATACTCGCCCCACGGTTTTCACTTGTAACGCTATTATTGCTGCTATGTATCGGGCTAAGAGGTATAGTGATGCGATTGCATTGTTTCAGTTCTTCTTTAACCAGTCGAATATAGTTCCCAATGTGGTGTCGTATAATAATTTGATTAATGCTCATTGCGATGAGGGCCGTGTTGATGTGGGTCTTGAGGTTTATCGTCATATTATTGCAAATGCTCCCTTCAGTCCTTCCGCAGTGACTTATCGGCATTTGACTAAGGGATTGATTGATGCTGGGAGGATTGAGGAGGCTGTGGATCTTCTGCGGGAAATGTTGAATAAAGGGCATGGCGCTGATTCGTTGGTTTTCAATAATTTGATTTCTGGGTTTCTAAATTTGGGGAATTTGGAGAAGGCGAATGAACTGTTTGATGAGTTGAAGGAGAGGTGTTTGGTGTATGATGGAGTTGTGAATGCTACGTTCATGGATTGGTTTTTCAATCAAGGGAAAGAAAAGGAGGCCATGGAATCGTACAAGTCATTGCTTGATAGGCAATTCAAGATGGTTCCAGCGACTTGCAATGTGTTGTTAGAGGTTTTGCTTAAGCATGAAAAGAAAACGGAGGCTTGGACATTGTTTGATCAGATGTTGGATAACCACACTCCACCAAATTTCCAAGCAGTTAATTCAGATACGTTCAACATAATGGTTAATGAATGCTTTAAGCTTGGTAAGTTCGCAGAGGCAGTGGAGACTTTCAGGAAGGTGGGAACTCAACCAAAGTCAAGGCCTTTTGCTATGGACGTTGCAGGGTATAATAATATCATTGCAAGGTTTTGTGAACAGGGAATGATGGCAGATGCAGAGACTTTCTTTGCTGAACTTTGCTCGAAATCCTTGTCCCCTGATGTCCCAACTCACAGGACACTTATAGAATCTTATTTAAAGATTGAGCAGATTGATGATGCATTGAGAGTTTTTAACAGAATGGTTGATGTTGGTTTGAGAGTTGTTGCTAGCTTTGGAAATATGGTATTTGGTGAATTGATTAAGAATGGCAAGGCAGCTGACTGTGCTCAGATTTTAACAAAAATGGGAGAGCGGGATCCTAAACCGGATCCCACATGCTACGACGTTGTGATTAGAGGGCTATGCAATGAAGGTGCGTTGGACGCTAGTCGGGAGTTGCTTGACCAGATAATGAGGTATGGTATTGGCCTCACTCCCACACTTGAGGAATTTGTTAAAGAGGCATTTGTAAAGGCTGGTCGGCATGAAGAGATTGAAAGATTGCTAAATATGAATAAATGGGGACATGCTGCTTATCGCCCCCCATCTGGACCCCCAAGAATTTCACAATCTCAGGTACCACCTCAAATGGAAGGACCACTGCAAGGACCCCCTCAAATGGCAGAGCCAAATTGGCGGCCTTCTATAAACCCTCAAGCTAGAGGAAGTTATTCCTCACCTCAAATGTCAAGTCCTAGTCATTTTCAATCAGGTTCGTCTCAAACAACAGGTTCTAATTATTTTCAATCAGGATCGGTTCAAATGACAAAATCACAGCATTCTTCATTCAATCCACCCCCAATGGAAGAACATCACTCGCAACAACCCCCTCAAATGACAGTAGCAAATTGGCGGCCTTCTATAAACCCTCAAGCGAGAGGAAGTTATTCCTCAACTCAGATGTCAAATCCTAGTCATTTTCAATCAGGTCCTCCTCAAACGACAGGTTCTAATTATTTTCAATCAGGATCGGCTCAAATGACAAAACCACAA
>CM046893.1:5119826-5287002 GCA_025688845.1 Cucumis hystrix | reverse complement strand
GTTCTAATTATTTTCAATCAGGATCGGCTCAAATGACAAAACCACAACATTCATCATTTGATCCACACCCAATGGAAGAACATCACTCACAACAACCCCCTCAAATGGCAGAACCAAACTGGCGACCTTACATAAACCCTCAAGCCAGAGGAAGTTATGGCCCTTCATCACCTCAGATGTCAGGTCCTAGTTATTTTCAATCAAGATCATCTCAAATGACAGGTCATAATTATTTTCAATCGGAATCGACTCAAATGACAAGACCACAACAGCCATCATCTGATGCGGTCTCAATAGAAGAACAGTATCACTCAGAACAACCCCCTCAAATGGCTGGCCAAAGCGCAATTTGATCCTCTGTTTTCTAAGTTATTTGAAGACGCTGTTGTCAAAATTTTGACTTAGTTGACATGCAATTTGTGATCAATCCACTTTATACTGCATGTTCCTTCTGTCAGGTCACCTCAAGTCTCTTCCATTCAAGTTTTTGTGTTAGTAAAGGATTGGTTAGATTCATGGTGTCTGTTTTAGATATTATGTATTTACCTGATATATGAATGTGGTTTCTCTATTACACTACTTAAACTCACAAATTTATCAATAATATTTTGATCTACAATAATTTGAAATACCATTTCACATTTGTAAGAATGGAATATAATCTGAATGCAGGGGCACAATTTCTACCTGTATCATAATTATTATATTGGGAGAATTTAGGGACTAAGAAAACACTCTACTTCTGTTGTTTCTGCTTCAAATTGCATTGACAAATTTGTCACTTTTCGTCCTACGTATGTGATTATCGCATTGATGAACTTATATTTTCTGGAGTGAATAAGAGATACATCCAAGTTGGTTTATATTCTATTCACAAAAATAAAATTAAGGCAATGACTTATTTTGGAATTTGGAAGGAATATACAATTTAAGTAGACTTTCTAATTGGTGCCATTTTAATTTAATGTGGTCCCTTACACTAGGAGTTACTATCACGATACTTCAATTTATCCTTTCCTTGTTGGACTTGAGCACTCATTGTATACATAGTGTCATTTGCTATATAGATACTTGAACTAAGACAAAAAAGAAAGAAATATGGTGAACGATTGGGTTGAGAGAATAGTCGTTGCAACCTCTAGATAGGACAGAACAAGTAATATCTAACATTGTGTATACATGGGTTGGAATTACCTAGGATATTGTATACTAACAAAAATATCATTGTCTATTGAGTATACCTTGTGTCTGCAGTTCAAATCATTCTTATATATATATTATGTTGGCTATAAAGTTGTGTTTTGTTATTACTCATTTTGTTAAAAAGATGACAACATTGGTAATACTAAAGCTTTAGTATGAAAACATACAGAGATGATTTTGCCTGACCATCTACTTCATTTATCTGCTTGGATCCATTTTATGCTGCGAACATTTTTCATGGGTGGAACCATGCCAGAATTTCTTTTTTTCTTTTTGTCAAAAGTTTTAAGGATAAAGTTAAGTTTCCTTGACCTTTGCTTTGTATAAATTTTGTTTGAATTCTTGGAAAAAAGAATTCTACTTCAAAAGCCATCAGAACAAGTATGATTGATACATGAGCTTCCAAAAGTGATACCAGATAAAGGTTGCTACAGGTTAGTGATCTTTGTCGTAGTTAACTGGTCTTTTTTGGTTTTTTTTTTCCTTTTTGGTCGAGCTCTCTTATAATTTTTTGAATACTGGATATTCAAATGCTCACTTTTACTTTGGCAAAGTTCACTTTTGGCTGTCTCTTCTATCCTAGTTCCTGCAATGAATTTAAGAGCCATTGATCCGATGTATTTAGTTTGTATTATGATTCAGGCCATGACATTCTGTTTTCTGCCTCCCATGTTGGATGCGGCTTTACAATCCTTAGTCAGCCTATGCAGATTTTACTGTTTATATAATCGTACATCCCTATTTTTCTAGTGATCTTTGTTTAGTTTGTCCACTGTATCTTGTTTGATCCTTTGAACTCGTGGGTCATAATTTGGCGACCAAGTCTTTTGATAGGTTATTGATTTTTCTTGAAACTGAGAAAATTTGCTGGCTCCTTCTCGTAACTCATAACACTGGCTGACAGAACATAAGGAGCCATCAGGGCTTTCCTTTTGTGCTGATCGGCTCAAATCTTGGTTTGCTTAATGAAATTCCTTCATCTGGGTCTTAGATGGGTATTAGAGCTGGTCAGGTTGCTGATACAATCACGATCTTAAACCCTTCTCAGCCCAATTATTTTGATACAGCTTTGAAGTCTATCCAGTCGGCTTGTGGCCTCCCACTGGTTGATCCAACTTCCTCGAATTGCAAGTCTCTTTCCTTTCCTCTAAAACCTTTGCCCCCCTTCTCTAGTGCCGGATCAGTGCCCTCTAAATCTTCTCCCGTGAAGCCCCAATTTCCAAATCTTCCTCCACTTCGCATTCTTCTTCTTCCATTTCTTCCTTGGCCAGATTCGGGTTACGAGATAAGTCAGAAAAACATTCAAAACCAAAGAAACTCCCGATTCTCTTCGAGACGTTCCCAGAGCACTTTGTTAGAAGAAAGAGATTGAAGGAGGTCTAAAAACAAAAAGTCTTAAAAGCAAGTTTGTTGTTAGACCAGAATCCGGATTTGTTAGAGGCTAAGTGTACCCTTACCCAAACAGGTCAGACCTTCAGAGTTCTAGCCATCCTCATTTTAACTACTATGAATTTTCTTTTCCTAACTCAATGGTTAATTTTTTAGAGGCTCTCCTAGTCAAACTTCGTTCCCTTTGTCTAGAAAGAAGTGTGCTCTAGTTTTTGATTCTCCCCTTAGTGTAAGCAGTGAGGAAGATGACCTTGTGTTGAAGACAGCTGAGAAGGAGGGTCAATTGATAAAGGACCCTTTGGATTCTGATTTAAATGCCCTGTTTCAGATTGAGGAAGCTGTAAATTTTGAAAAGTCGGTCCCTATATTTCCCTCTCAAGCTCAGCAGTGTGAAGTTCCAGATCATTTGAAGTCTTTTGGTGAAAATTGTGGAATAATTTTGGGTTGAGCTCTCTAAAATAGATTTGTTCTCTAGTTCATCAGTCAAATATATCTGAATATTTTTGGGTGGATCACAAGAAGTTGTTTTTGGCAGTTCGAAGCTTTGGTTTTATTTTTTATGTTTGTTTCATCATGTCTTGCCGCATTAGTCTCATTTTTCATTAACAAGGAGGATCGTTTCCGTTTTTAAAAGAAGAAATAATAAACCTTCTTCTGCTTCTAAATTCCATCGTTTGCCTCCAGGCATAAAAGGCAGGACTGCAACACCTAACTTTACCAAGCTCTTTAACATCTACAATCAAAATGGACACAGAATCAAGCTGCAGTCTATGTGTCTGAACCAGCCCTTCTAAGAAAAACGATATCGAGGCGTTAATTTCGTGGGCATGAATGTCTAAAGAAAAAGTTATCGACATAGCAACTTAGTTTTCATTTCCACTTTGAGACGAGGTGGGTTTTTCAGGGGTGGAGTATTGTTAAGCCCTCAAATTTGTACAGTTCAGGGGAAAGTTAGCTCTCAGAGGAATGTGTAATGGTGGAAGAGGGAAGAGGGAGAGGGAAGAGGGAGAGGGAGCACGGTTGTTGAAAAATAAAAAAAAAACTCCAACTAGGAATGAATGAGGCCTCTCATTATGAATGAGAAATTGTCGTTGATGCTCATCAGAAAGTGAAAAAGAACAAATCTTAACCTTTAGACCAGGAGCTCCATCTACTGTTTGCATGAAATCGAAATTACTAATATGTGGCCTTGAAGGTACTCTTTAATTCAAAGAGCCTATTATAATTCCTCTCAATCCATTATAGCCAAGTGGTTTCAAAGTTCAAAGGGATGTCTTGTCAACAGTTACTACAGCTGTTCTGAGTGCTCTTCTCTTAGCACTCTTTCAGCACAAACAAGCCAAAACTGGTATAATATCCTACATGTTACAAACCAAAATAAACTGCAAATTTGAATTCCTACTTATGTAATTCTTCAATAAATATTTCAATGTTTAGTGATTAGTTTGAGACAAGTGCTTCAGTGAATTTAAAAATATTTTTAATTCATTATTTTCATTGTGTAATCTGTACATGATAAATAATAATGATGATGGTAATCAAGGGTCTCACAAATACACATCACCAAGGTTAGACCATGCTAAACGATGATCGATGAATAATTATAACAGTAGGCCATGCTAAACGATGATCGATGAATAATTATAACAGAAGGCATGCCTCAGATGCAACTGAATTATCTACCCACATGGATTTTGGATCATGTTCTAATAATTTCTTAGATTCAAAATTTCTTTAAAGAAGCATTTGAATAGATCCTTTATGTGTGCTAGTGTTCATTTGACAACAAGAGTGGATCTATAGACTTGTCATAGGAAAGAGGTGGTTTTTCGGAAACCGAGAGTGATTGAGGTAGTGATCAGAGGTAAAAAAAAGATCATTCTGACATGTTTAATTTCAGCTCTTAAAGCTGAAAGGATGTAAAGGAAAGGTGTTAGCTTTCCTTGCACATGTTGTAGAGGTGCAAAAGGAGAAGTTGAAGTTAGAGGATGTTTCAGTTGTGAACGAGTTTCTTGATGTTTTTTAAGAAGACTTGTCAAGACTGCAACTTGATAGGGAAGTTAAGTTCACTATTGAATTGTTGCCAAGAACAACTCCTATTTCTCAAGCACTGAATATAATGGCTCTAAGTGAGCTAAAAAAGCTGAAGGTGCAACTACAAAAGTTAGTAGACAAAAAGATACATCAGACCTAGTGTATTGTTTTGGGGAGCTTCAGTGCTATTTGTGAAGAAGAAAGATCACAGACTCAGGTTATGGGTAGTTGAACAAGGTCATGATACCTAATAAGTATCTTTTACCTCATATTGATGATTTGTTTGACTAATTTAGGGGAGCATATGCGTTCTCCAAGATCCATAAGATCAATTGAAGGTTAAGAAATCAGATATTCTTAAAATGACTTTTAGAACAAGATAATATATATATATATATTTTCAGAGAGAGTTTACGTAGAGTATCATTTAGGTTTTTCATAGAGGAGCCATACTACTTATTTATGTTCCCTCCTCCCCTTTCTTTCTCCTCAAGAAGAGGAGGATGGAGAAATCTTTTGATACGTGGAAAAACATCCTACATACTTACCTCAAATAACTCCCTTATGGAAAAGGGTTATTAATTTAATTTAATTAAAATTAAATTAAATTAAATTAAGGTTAATTTTCATAAGTATAACAAACCGACAAATATTTATGACTCGTATAACAAAATGAAAAAGTCCATTAAGTTGACCATTTTTTTAAAAAATATTTTAGGTTTGCTTTTCCTTTTCATAGTCTTTCTTCTTCTCTTCCTTTCTACGATTTTTTTTGTTCTTTCCATCGTCTTTTTCTCTTTTTCTATAATTAAATTTTTTTTTCAAACTATTATTTGATTGTTTACATCGTGTGACAAGTATAAAAGATCGAGAAAAAACAATCGTTGGGATATTTGATAACCATTGAAACGATCGAGAAAAAGCAATCATTTTGACTACCCAAATTGAAATGATTAAATTTAAACGATCGTGTATCAAAATAGCAAAATCTAAATGATCGTGCATCAAAATAGCAAAATCTAAACGATCGTGTATTAAAGAATCTTGAAAAAAATCATTTAGACTTGGCTACCAAAATCTAAACGATCAAATATAAACGATCGTGTAAGAAAGAATAGCCAAATCTAAACGATCGTTTACCAAATATATTACCGCCCTGGATACCAATTAATGATAGAGCATTTTTAGTATTTCAATTGTGGGCTTTTGGGCTTTTTTCCGTTTTCGAATGGTTCTATACCATGCAAATATTTTGTCACCTTGTTATATTTTTAAAAGATCCCTTAAGTTAGAATAATATTAAAATAAATAAATAATTTAATTATAGAGAATTGTAAAAAATAACAAATTTGACAAAATATTTAAACATATAACAAAGTTTTCAGATTTTATCACTAATAGACATTGATAGTTGCTTATATGCTTCTATAAGTGACATTGATAGACAATGATAGAAGTCTATCAGTTTCTATCACTGATAGAATAAAAAAATTTGCTATAGTTGATAAATATTTTAATTTATTTTGCTATTTTTAAAAATGCACCTTAATTAATTAATTAAATCATATTTCATTTAAATCATATTTAAATGAGCATTTCTCATATAACCTATCGTTTTAATTTGATTAAATCAAATTAAATTAAATAGAATTAAATTAAATTATTATTTAATTTGATAAATTAAATTTCTTACATTTAATTTAATCTAAATATGAATCATATTCATATATAAATTTCTCTCCTAACTTATAGTTTTAATGTGTATCATATACATATTAAATATTAATTTAATGTCTATAATTTTAAAATGAATCTAATTCACATTAAATTAATATTTGAATTCATTCAAATATTTTATTCTCTTGTAAATTAATTTTGAATCAAATCCAAAAATTAAATTTATGTTATAAAGTTTAATTAAAATATAAACTTTATATTATAATGTATCACCATACATTATATTAATTTTCAAAGTAAATTTGAACATTTCAAATTACAATCAATATATATTAACCTCATTAATCTTTTCAATCTAGGAAGAGGACCTAATGAACCTACAGGTCAAAAGCTACAGCGATATGAGATTAACATTAATCAATATTTGTTAACTGTGTGTACACTCCAGTAAAGACTCACAGTTGAACTCTTCTTACTGTAGGTATATTTTTGTGTCCACGGATATAGACTAATAACATTAAGTTAGTCCTTCACAAGTTTCTGTAACGCATTGATCCAAGGACTATTTCGTTGAGCTATCATCTTTTCCAAGGGTCTCATGTTCCTGATATTGTTCATAATTTTTGTTCCCCGAGGAGTGTGGATTAGGATATTTCTGCTGGGGTTCAAATACTGGATGATGGGGTACTGCTTCCTCCTACTTTGGCCACGTGGATTCTGGAACATCTTTTTGTTGAATCACGTTCTCTTCGTGGGACCATTCAGACTTTAGGAGGTGTTATTCATTGTTCGACTGAGTGGTGTGTTACTGTGGACTCTCTACTTCAGTCTCTCCCAACACTTCTTTCATCTCACGACAAAGGATCCTCTAGTTAGACCCCGACTCCTTGATTTTATTTATCTACGCAAGCAAGGGGGAATGATTATGGGCGGTTGGTTATTCTTGTTATTTGTTATGCTATTTTGCTCTTGGACTTGTGAACTTTATGTTTGTTGGCTTCTGGTGTCCTTTGTTGGTCTGTCTTGGATCTGTTTACTCTTTTTATTGGTTGTGTTCTCTGCTTAGATTTAAGCTTTTGGAATATAGCTTGGTTTTCTGCATTTCTATTTGTGGCTTGGGTTGCTTCTCTGTTTTTATCATTTCTGTTGTGGATGGTTTGGATTTGGCTTCTATTTCTGTGGGCTGTTGTGCGTTTGGTTTGGGCCTATTTGGTGCAGATAGGCTGCCTTGGTTTGGGGTGCGTAATTCACAGAAATTGGGCTGTCAATTGGGGTTGCTAAACTGTTGAAGTTCAATCAATTTTGCATTTGAGTTCGATGAGTTCATCTCACATTAAATCTATATTCTGCAATGATTGTTGATTGCAAAGAGGAGGATCGAGGAGATCGTTGATAGTCAAGAGGGCTCTTGACTAGTACGCGACTTTATGACATTGGATTCAGGGGGAGCATACCTTGATGTACATGAGACGGGCTCACTGAAAAACACTTTCAGGATATAGTATCGGTATTCTAGGGATCACTGTGTACATCATGATAGTCTTCTATGTTGATGTGTGTACTATTGGCAATTATCATATACTCATTGATCAATCATAAAGCAATATATGATCTGGTTCTATGGGTCGAAGATCCTTTAAATGTAGATGTTGTGTCATCGAACTGGATCACCAATCCTTTGTGTTCTGGCTATTCCTTTTACTATTTGTTTCTTATTCTGTTACTTTAATTATTAGTTTGAGCATTATCTTAAGTTATCAAGTTAATTGTGTCATCTATAAAAGTCATATACGAGTATGTGACGGATGTTAGATATGTAAGTTTTAATTTTGTTAGGAAGTGTGAAAGTGTGTCACACTTTCAATTTTGTACCTTCTAGAGATTGAAAGAACACTCCATGTTTTGAAAAATAATATTTTTGAAATAAATGATAAAATCCAAGGATGTTTTTAGTAATTGAGTTAAAATAATATTTGAAAATGACTTCTATTCACGCCAAAAAAACCTTCCTCAAAAATATCTAACTCCAACCATTGTAGTATTGGTTGAAAAACAGTCTTCTTTAGCTTTTGTGTGTTATATAACAGTGTGCCGTTTCTGTTCGGATTCAACAAAACTAACCACACAACAAAAATGGAGATATGGTTCATCTTCTTAATCTCCCTCTCCATCTGCTCTCTTCTCACCTCCATTTTTACCCATTTCCAAACCTCCACAAAGCTTCCACCAGGCCCTCCTTCAATCCCCATCCTCACCAATTTCCTATGGCTCCGCAGATCCTCCCTCCAAATCGAGTCTCTTCTCCAGAGTTTCGTCGCTAAATATGGTCCTGTTCTCACCCTCCGCATCGGCTCCAGGCCCACTGTCTTCATCGCCGACAGTTCAATTGCCCACAAAATCCTCGTCCAAAACGGTGCTCTCTTTGCTGACCGTCCACCGGCGCTATCCGTTAGCAAAGTCCTGACTTCCAACCAACACAACATAAGCTCTGCTTCTTACGGCCCACTTTGGCGCCTCCTCCGCCGCAATCTCACTTCTCAAATTCTTCATCCTTCTCGTGTCAGATCCTATAGTGAAGCTCGCAAGTGGGTTTTGGATATTCTTCTCAATCGTCTTCAGTCTCAGTCTGAATCTGGAAACCCCGTCTCAGTCGTTGAGAATTTTCAGTATGCCATGTTTTGTTTGTTGGTATTGATGTGTTTCGGGGATAAGCTTGAGGAATCCCAGATTCGGGAAGTCGAGAACGTGGAGCGACAACTTATATTGTGTTTTCAGCGTTTTAACACTCTCAATTTCTGGCCTAAAGTCACAAAGATCTTGTTTCGAAAACGCTGGGAGGCGTTGTTCAAACTAAGAAAGAACCAAGAGAAGGTCCTAACTCGTTTGATCAATGCCCGAAGGAAGGCCAATGAAAACAGGGCCCAAAATGAAGAAGAAGAAATAGTGGTGTCATATGTTGATACGTTGCTTGAATTGGAGCTCCCTGACGAGAAGAGAAAGCTTAATGATGACGAATTAGTTACTTTATGCTCTGAATTCCTCAACGCCGGCACCGATACAACGTCCACAGCCTTGCAGTGGATAATGGCGAATTTAGTGAAATACCCAGAAATCCAAAACAAGCTTTTTGTAGAGATGGAAGGAGTAATGGGAAATGGATCAAGGGAGGAAGTGAAGGAAGAGGTTTTGGGGAAACTTCCATATTTAAAAGCTGTGGTTTTGGAAGGATTAAGAAAACACCCACCAGCGCATTTCGTGCTACCACACGCAGTGAAAGAAGATACAGAGTTGGGAAATTATGTGATACCAAAGAATGCGGCCGTAAATTTCATGGTGGCGGAAATGGGTCGGAATCCGAAAGTGTGGGAAGATCCGACGGCGTTTAATCCAGAGAGGTTCATGAAGGGCGGGAAAGAAAAAGAAGAACAAGTAGCAGAGTTTGATATAACAGGGAGCAAAGAGATAAAGATGATGCCGTTTGGAGCAGGGAGGAGGATATGTCCTGGATTTGGTTTGGCGATTCTTCATTTGGAGTATTTTGTTGCTAATTTGTTATGGCGGTTCGAATGGAAGGTCGTTGATGGAGACGAAGTTGACATGTCGGAGAAGGTAGAGCTCACCGTTGCCATGAAGAATCCTCTGAAAGCTAAAATCCATCCAAGGATCCATACTGAGAGCTGATTTTGTTATATTATAAGTTTCATTAGGGTTCAATCATAGAAATTGGCAACTAATTACCCACAAAAGTTTCAACAATAATTTCAAAATTAGGAAGTTTTTCTTTTTTCTTTTTGCAAATAATACTCCAAAAGCTTTTAACAGAGAAACCAAATATAAATCATTGCTTCAATTATTACACTAATTCTCTCATTTCTCCACTACTAATTACACCAATTTTATAAACAACCCATATAACAGAAAATTTTAAGATAAGATATTGTTCTACAAAATAATTTCAAAATCAAAATATTTCTATAAAACTCAACGAATCAATTAATAGCCGTATGCAAAAAGGACCACAAAATGAATATCGATGAATCTTCTTAATTAATCATAACAAATATAGTAATTCAAGTTGCAAAAAGAATTAACAAAGCCTTCATTACTACAATGGCAATGCCACATGATTTCTTATTGTTTCTCCAACTAGTTGTCCTCAAAATGAAGATCTCTCAAATCTTCAACATGTCTCTCTTTTTGTGTATTAATACAAACCCAATTTTTAATGTAGAATTTGGTGAAAATCGGCTTTGGTTTTGTTGATTTGGAGGAGAAATAAGAATCAAACCAAACTGATTTTGTATAAGAACATATTCAAATTGATGTCTGATAAAGAAAATTATAGTTTACAACCTACTAAAACTGATTTTGTATAAGAAAGTTATAGTTTACAACGTATTAAAGTTTAAAGTATTTTTAATTTAAACAATTTGAAATTAGAAATGTTATTACTTGTTTAAATGTTTGGAAGGTGAGACAACTACTTCTCTAGTAGTGTTTTTCTCAAACCCAATTAACCATCCTATGGACTATGGATATGATATTATCATAAAAATGAGTACATTGCATTTAGAAACCGTCGCTTTAAGGAAATTAAGAGTGAGTTATTGTAGAGTCAAAGAAAGCTGCCGCTGGACAATTTATTTCTTTAGTCCTTAGACTTTAAATCGAAACCCCACGGGTCATTTTCTCTTCAACACGAAAATCACAATGATAAGATTTTCATCCAATCACACATCTCCAACTCCAACCATCTATAAGTTACTTACCATAGCAAAATCTTATCATCATTTGGCTACAAATGACACAAAGTGTTTGAAGGAGGCTTTGTCGGGTTATTTGAAAGAAGGGGTTATTTGAAAAAAGAATTGGAAAAAAGGGGTGATGTTGAAACTATTTAGGAAAATAGGGTGAAAATTTTGTCCTTAGAATGCGTCTCTTTATTCTACCTTCCTTCTACTTTTTATTTTATTTTATTTTATTTTATTTTTTATTTTTAATTTCACCCTATTCTCTCTCCCTCTCACAATAAATGTAACCTGATTTGTCCCTATGTTTTTTTTTTATTTTTTATTTTTCTTTTTTTATAACTTTCATTATTACTTACTAAGTTTTATTTTTGTTTTATTTATTTTTTTAAAATAAATTCATTTTTTCTTTTCTTTAATTTTACATTATTATTTAATAATTAATAACTATTAACTTTTGTTTTTGTTTTATTTATTTTTTAAAATAAATTCAGTTTTTCTTTTTTCTTTTTTAATTTTCCATTATTATTTAATCAATTCTTAATTATTATTTTTGTTTTAAATAAATTTAGCTTTTTCTTTTTTCTTTTTAATTTTCCATTATTATTTAACAAATTCTTAATTGTTATTTTTTATTTTATTTATTTTTTAAAATAAATTGAGCATTTTCTTTTCTTTTTTCTTTCTTTCTTTAATTTTTCATTATTATTTAATCAATTCTTAATTATTAACTTTTATTTTTGTTTTATTTATTTTCGGTAAATAAATTCAGTTTTTTCTTTTTTCTTTTTTAATTTTCTATTATTGTTTAATCAATTTTTAATTATTATTTTTGTTTAAGTTTAAGGTAATCAACAAGAAATTAAAGTATAACAAAAATAAAAGTTAATAATTAAGAATTGATTAAATAATAATGAAAAATTAAAAAAGAAAAAGAAAAACTGAATTTATTTTAAAAAAATAAATAAAACAAAAACAAAAGTTAATAATTAATAATTATTAAATAATAATGTAAAATTAAAGAAAAGAAGAAATGAATTTATTTTAAAAAATAAATATAACAAAAATAAAACTTAGTAAATAATAATGAAAGCTATAAAAAAAGAAAAAAAGAAAAGAAAAGAAAAGAAAACATGGAGACAAATCATGATGCATTTATTGTGAGAGGAGGAGAGAATATGGTGAAATTAAAAAAAAAGATCCAGACGCATTCTAAGGACAAAGATGTATTAATTGTGAGAGGGAGAGAGAATACGGTGAAATAAAAAAAAAGGTAGAATGCGTCTCTTGCATTTTAATAAAGACAAAAATTTCACCCAATTTTTCTAAATAATTTCAACATCACCCCTTTTTCCCAATTATTTTTTCAAATAACCCGGCTTTGTCAAATAAATAATTCTGTAACCACCTATTTTATCATTATTTCTAGTTTCAGGTTAATTTTTAAAAATAAAGAAGGGTGATAATAAAAATTAAATAAAGCCTTTATTATTAATCAACATTAAATGTTTCTTTTTAAGATTTAAAAAATGGTGAAATAAGATTGTTTATGGACAGAATTTTAAATGGATTTTGAATTATGTGACCTTTTATTTATGAGAAAATCAATTTAATCTATTTTGGTAAAAATTAATCACATATTATTTTTTAAAAAAAAAGAATAAATCACGTAATTATTTAATGGTTAAATTCTTATGTTGGTTCCTAAACTTTGCATCTGCTTCTATTTTGGTCCCTGAACTTTCAAAACTGTCTGTTTTAGTATTTGAACTTTTGAAAAAAACTTACTTTGGTCATTATCATTAAAATTCTGTTAACTTTATAATGATATGATTTTGCTATATTTGGATGATTAGGTTCTAGATTCATCATGTTAATTAAATTGAGTAAATAATTAATAAATCTTGCTAATTTATTCTATAAATTTTTTATGTTAACGTAAAAACATAATTGACACACTTCAATTAAATAAACTCAAATTAAAAACGATTTTTTCTTTTTCTCCAAAACTTAAATCTCTCACATTTCATCTCGACTCCCCATCCTTTATTTATTTTTTTAAATTGAAATATATCTTGAAGCAGATCAAAAGAATGTTGATGAGTAGAATAAGCAATAAAACAAAAATGAGATATTGATGTTTAACATCCATAACAAGGTAAAATAAACTAGAAAAATAAAAATAAGTATAACACTTGTTTATAATAAACTTTACAAATTTGTAAACAAATATTCCCATACAATAAATTGTAAAACCCGAAAAAATGAAGAATAAATAATTGGAAGGAAGAGAAAAAAAACACCTCAATGAATCACAAAATATCTCGAACATGAGGCACTAAAAAATTTATATGTGGATGAATTGCAATGGCAATGCGCCAAATTGGAAGTTGAGAAAGTAAAGTAGAATGATAATGTGCCAAAATAGCGGCGATCAGAATCTAAAATATAGTGAATTTTTTTAGTTCTCCGATAAAACATCAATTTATCATCTAGCTTTAACTAAAAATTAAAATCCTAGACAATTAAAACTGATTATCTTATTTGACATCCTAGTCATTTAAACATAGAAGTCCACCTCACCATTCCGTTAGAGAGTTAACGAAATATTAACGGTAGAGACCAAAACATACTATTTTTAAAAGTTTAGGGACTAAAACAGTCACTTTTAAAAGTCGAGGGGAGAATGAAGTTTAGAGACTAAAACAAACATTCTCAATTAATCACAATGAACAATAGTAAGGAGAATCACAATCTCTTCATCTAACACAAGGCGAAACAACTACAACAAGATAATATAAATATTGCTCTTAAAGATAAAATGAACGACCAACCCTAACCAAAGGACTAAGTGACCTTTAAATATGCATAGCTGAATCACAATGATCAGCAATCCTAACTTCCATAGCAATTATACACTGAATAAAGGAAGATGTTAGTATGAGAAACAAAAAAGACAATCACCGACAAGAAAATTATTTTGTAGAATGAACATTTATGTATTTATGTAGACCAATCAATTTTCAAAACAACATAAATGCAATGATATTTTCGATATCTGAAACCATAAAACAAATATTGCCAATCTCATATAACCTAACAACTTCAAATAAATTTCAATATACTAACAATACATATATTTTTAGTTCAGAGTTATTTTTTCAACAAGAAATTAACCGTTTTTAGTTCATTTAATGATTGTAAGAGTAGTTTTAAATTTTGTTTAAAGCATAATAGTATTTTTAAAATTTTTCAATAGTTTAGGGGTATTTTTTAAAAGAAACTTTAACGGGTTTCATCCAAAACTAAAGGTAAAAGTATTTTTTTAACCAATTTTAAAAGTTCGAGGGTATTTTTGAAACATTTAAAAGTTTAGAGGTATATTTGACACAAAATGTAAAGTTGAGAGTCCTTTTTTTTATAAGTTAGCTTTGAAAAATTACTTAAAATATAAAGAAAATTTAGAAAAATCACCTAGTACTTTAGACATGAAATTTCACTAATGTCCTAAAATTTCATGTATTATCTTAGATAAGATCTCGTGTTTTTTAGGATCATTTGAACCTTCACATCAGTATTTAATATAATTGATTTTCGAAAATATGTAGAAAATATTACCTTAATTATATTATACCAAATTTATTATATAATTTATAACTTCTATAATTATTATAGTAAATAATTCACACTTACATTTGTATTTATTATTAGGATATCATTGATATACTTTTAATATGATATAAATTCTTACCTACTATGGTAATAGTATATTTAATTTTTTCTACAAATTGACTGTTTTCAATTTCATAATCAACTTAATATCAAATTTTCACAAACGTATTTTTCTGCACGGTCAACCAGTTCATTTTTCTCCGGTCACTTTTTTCGTTTGGTTTTCCAATTTTGTTCTTCCTCTTTCCTTCTCCTTCAAGTCTATCTAGTTAGTTAATTCATTATTTTGTTCCTTCTTCTTTATTTATCCTTTCTATTTTTTTTTATTTTTGTATAATGAGTTACTGTAAATCTACCTCCTAATAACTTTGTTCAGTGAGTTCTGTCTTCCGGTCATGTTCTTAATTTTTTTGTTTATCATATCTTCTGGTCCATTAGATTACACCCTAACACTAATAGTATTTTGTTGCATTACGACATATTTCGACCATCTTATTCATTTTTTTGTTTAGTAAAAGTTTCGTAAACAATATATACATTTATAATCTAAGGGTCCGTTTGGATTGCCTTTGAAAAAAAAATGTTTTTTTAAGAATACATTTTCTAAAAAACTTTTTTTGTAAAATGAGTTTAAAATCTAAACACTTATATGTTTGGTTTGACTTATTTATAAACGTTTATATGTAAAAATGTGTTTGGTTTGTCCTATACTAATAATGTTTTATACGTACGTTAAATTACCATAAAAAACTATTAAACATTATGAATTAATTTCATAACGAAATACACACATTTTAAATCTTTTTTTCAAATATATTTTTTAAAATTAATCGCACGTTATCTTGAAATTATTAATTTTTTAAATACTTGAAACTAAATATTAATTTCGTTATTATTATTATTATTATTTTGGACCATTCAATTTTAAAAGCACACATGTTTCGAAATGTAAATACATAACTATATAAAATAAATTAATTGATTTCCAACAACGAAATATAAATAAGATAAATAACGTTCTTAATTCATTTTCATTTCACGAACAGAACGATCATGTTCTTCATTGACGTCCTCATTATTCTTTCACAGATGTTGCGAAGTAGATTTGGTTGAAAGAGAAACATTTGCAAATCTCTATATTTAAATGTATATGAACACACATTGAAAAAATATTCGAAGTATTAAAAAAAAAAAAACGACGGAGTGAAAAATAGATAGTAAAAAGGAATAGAAAAGAGAGAGAGAGAAAAATACATATTTGGAAGGAATTTCTCATTAAACACCAAATAAACATTTATTCTAAAATCTGATTGAATGTATTTTCTCTAAAATGATTTATTTCATAATCTCATTTTTCCAAAATTTATTTTAGACAAATGCCAAACATCTTAATTTATCTTAAAATGAATTATTTTAAAAATTAAACACTTCAAAAATCAATTCAAACATACCCTAATTCTCTTATGTGATTTATCAGATATATACATATGCATATTTTTAATAATACATAAGTTTTGGCACATACAATTATATTATTAACGTTAGTGCATATTTGTTTCATTGAACTTATTTATTTTCTTTTACTTTTGTTTCTTAAATGTGTTATGTTATGTTATGTGATTTATTAGATATATACAATGGTATATTTTTAAAATAAATAACTTATGTCACATATAGTTTCATTATTTATCATTGCATACAAAGATGATGTTATCAGTATATACATCTGTATATATACAATAATATGTATTTAGTGACCCATATAGTTCTATTATTTTTTGTCTGGTATGACCAAAATTTCTGTATATTTCGATGGTTTTTTCAATAATGCCAACAACTATATTAGTTATAATGTTTTCAAAATATTAGTGAATGGACTTATGCCTTTTAAAGATTTATACAATATTCTTGGATCCAAGTTAGACAGTTATATTGATATGAATAATATTGATATATATACCTATGTTATTTCTTGTCAGGTATGACCAAAATTACTTAATATTACGATGATTATCTCCTCAAACTAATTGTTTAATGTGATTAATTCTCTTTCTTAAATTATGCAATATAGTATACAATATATAATGAACTTATTTTTTAAGTTTCTAGACTTTGGACCATTTATTCCTTTTTAGGATAAATGGTGCACAATGCGAACGTACAACATAAAAAATATCATATAGTTTACAATATATATCATATACCATATATCATTAAGCATCACACACATAATATTTCATATATGCTATAGTATATATTAAATATCATTAAGCATTAAATATTAAGCATTGCACACATATTATATCTTTAAGCAACAGACACAATATATCACATATTATACAGTATATATAAAATATGATCATTAGCAATACATTTTCTTAATTGTATCGATATAAGTTTGTACTTTCACATAATGTAAAATTTGTTACAAAATTAAAATACAATGTAAAATATGCACACATACGTATGTATACATTGTTATCTAATATTATGTTAAATATACAATGGTATATAATGATCCATTTAAATCGAAAAAAGTTTCAGTCACGATAAGATTTTACAAATTAATTTCCATTATATGAAAATCAATGCAAATTTGTTGAAATATAATAAGTATATAAAAGAAATTATTAAATTACTTGGAATATATGAAAAACAATGCAAAACGAAAGAAAGAGAGAGATAGGAAGGGAATAATTTTTGAACAAAATCAGCAAAAGAAAAATAATTAAGGGGTAATTTTGTTTATAATATTAACATAATAGAATTAATCACATACCATATTTATATAAAATATCCAATAAATACAAATCTTAATCATGGTTCATTTCCTTATTTTATTTTTCTATTTTTTAATATATTATTAATAATAAATATGAGTAAATTGATCATTTGAATCCTATATTTGTGCAAAGTATAAGCTCTTTTAAAACATTTAAAAATTTGAAAAATTTGAGTTCATCTTGTAATATAGCATATCATTTTAGGTGTTTGTAGTTAGAACTCTAAATATAAAATTGGTGTCGTGGAAAGATGAAGCGCACGTGAGATGTACCTAATTATTGATCCCATCCCACAAAAAACATGTTTGTAAATATTTTTGACAAATTTTCGACTTTCTTGATCCTACAATTGTTATCTTAGTTTTTATTTTTAATATCCACACACCAAAACATGGATAACTATTGAACTTAAAACCCAACCCAACTCCAAGACACTGACAGGTAGAGCCTAACGGATATTATTTTGGCTGAATTCAACATCCAATCTCCAACTCACAAAAAAATGGAGAATTGGTTCATCGTCCTCGTCTCCTTCTCCATCTGCTCTCTTCTCACCTCAATTTTCACCCTTCTCCGTACCTCCTCCAAGCTTCCACCAGGCCCTCCTTCAATCCCCATCCTCACCAATTTCCAGTGGCTCCGCAAATCCACCCTCCAAATTGAGTCTCTACTTCGTAGTTTCGTCGCAAAATATGGCCCCATCATCACCCTCCCCATCGGCACCCGCCCCGTCATCTTCATCGCCGACCCCTCCATCGCCCACAAGGCCCTCGTCCTCAACGGCGCCCTCTTCGCCGATCGTCCACCGGCGCTACCTGTTGCCAAGATCATTACCTCCAACCAACACAACATTAACTCTGCCTCTTACGGCCCACTCTGGCGCCTCCTCCGCCGTAATCTCACTTCCCAAATCCTCCATCCTTCCCGCCTCAAATCCTACAGTAAAGCTCGCAAGTGGGTTTTGGATGTCCTTATTAATCGGTTTGTTTCTCAGTCTGAATCGGGAAATCCCGTTTGTGTTGTTGAACATTTTCAGTATGCTATGTTCTGTTTGTTGGTGTTGATGTGTTTTGGGGATAAGCTTGAGGAGTTCCAGATCAAGGAAATTGAAGACGTGCATCGAGTTTTGCTTTTGAATTTTCAGCGTTTTAGCAATCTTGATTTGTTGCCTAAATTTTCCAAGATTTTCTTCCGAAAACGTTGGTTGGCATTTCTTGAAATCAGAAGAAAGCAAGATAAAGTCGTCATCCCATTGATTGAATCAAGAAGAACAGCCATCCAAAACAGAGCAAACAGTGCCAAAAATGAAGACAGAGAAAATTTTGTGTTGTCATATGTGGACACACTGCTTGATTTAGAGCTCCCTGACGAGGACAATAGAAAGCTCACTGATGAGGAAATGGTCACCCTGTGCTCGGAGTTCCTCTCCGGCGGCACCGACACAACTGCCACGGCGCTGCAATGGATAATGGCAAATTTAGTGAAGAACCCAGAAATCCAGAATAAGCTTTTGTCAGAAATGAAAGGAGTAATGGGAGATGGATCAAGGGAGGAGGTAAAGGAAGAGGATTTGGAGAAACTACCATATCTGAAAGCTATGATTTTAGAAGGATTAAGAAGACACCCACCAGGGCATTTCTTGTTGCCACACGCAGTGAAAGAAGACACCGTATTGGAAAATTATGTGATACCAAAGAATGGGATAGTAAATTTCATGGTGGCGGAGATAGGTTGGGATCCAAAAGTGTGGGAAGATCCGATGGCGTTCAAGCCGGAGAGGTTCATGAAAGGCAACGAAGGAGAAGGAGTTGAGTTTGATATAACAGGAAGCAAAGAGATAAAGATGATGCCTTTCGGAGCAGGGAGAAGGATGTGTCCTGGATTAGGCCTTGCAATTCTTCATTTGGAGTACTTCATTGCAAATTTGGTATGGAGATTTGAATGGAAGGAAGTAAAGGGAGAGGAAGTTAGTCTTTTGGAGAAGGTAGAGTTCACAGTAGTGATGGAGAAGCCTCTTAAAGCCAACATTATTCCAAGGTGAAAAGCCTCTTAAAGCTGTGTCTTGTGAGTCAAAATTAAATGCAAAGGCAGGTTAAACACAAGACTAAAGCTTGGTTTTGGCTACTTAGTTATGTAAGAAATTGAATCATGTATTAATATGAACCTGTTCTACCCAATTAACTGAATTTGCATTAGGTACAAAAGAGATATGAGTAAATTCAGCTTAAATTATAAGTTTGGTAGCTTGAGTCTAAAAGGTTTATGAAGTTTAAAAAATATGAAAATATAGAACTTATTATTGGTTGATTGTTACATATGTTTAGATCATGTTTTCAAATTTGATTGATATAATCAAAGTAAGCTTAGTTTAATTAATATGGTTTTTCTCGATATAGATTGAAGGTTTCACCCACCAATATTATACTAAAATATATGAATTGACTAATATATATTTGTGAAAACTTTTGGATTTATTTAGTCTTTACAGTTGGATCAAAATTCATAAATAGTAACTATAGTATGATTTAATAAATCATTCATGTATGGATCTTACGATGGGCCTATTTATTTATGAGTGTTTTATCAAACTAGTGCTAAATTCTAATTATAAAGCATAGGAATTTAACTAGGTTATAAATCTCTCCAATCCACAGGAATATTACCAACCATCTGAGTGTAGCATGCGCGAGGATATAGTGTTAAGCAAGTACAACGTTGTACTTATCTATTAAGAAACGATAAAAGTGACAAGCAATTAGCTTAACTCTTAACAAAATCATTTATGCCATGTCTAAGTGCAAGACCCCTCTCCATTGATCTTAGGCTTCCCTAATAGTGCGTATTAGTGAATAAACATTTAAGGTGATACTCCATTTTTAATTTTTAATTTGAGTATAGGAAGTAAAATTCGACTAAGTATTAAGAAATTGACGTTTGAATAAATCTGTGGAAAGTATTAAGCGATAAAATCTTTCATGGTTAAGTATAAGTTTTTGCTATTAAGTGAGTAGTGCGCAAAAGAAGTTATGCGATAAGAAGAGAAAAAGTCTTCGGGTAAGTTAAGAAGTGAAGTTTTCACGACTAAGTGTTAGACAAGGCGTTTGGGTAGTCTTCGCGATAAGAACTAAGTGTTTCCCGAAGAAGAAGTCTGTGGGCAAGCCTTGGAGTTCGCGATAAGAGTTCTAAGCGAGTAAAAGTTGGTTTGTTCGCAAGAAAGGTTTTTTGTAGTAAAAATATAACCACGTGATAAGGTTATTTGTGAGAAGTGTTAAGTGCTTAAAGTTATTCGCGATATGGGGTTAGGAGAGAAGTAAGGTCTAACGAAGAAAATGTCAAATCTAATTCGACAGGGGTTAATGTATAAGATTAAAGAGTTAAGCATGACTGGATTGAATATTAAATTTACACGTGTAAAGTTTTAAACAGGAGTTGGCAAACTGAAAAGAGTTTAGGTATGACTAAGATAGTTTTAGGGCTCTATAAATAGAGGACTTGGTCATTAAGTAAGTACAATAGTTTTTTAATTAAAAAAAGAGAGCTAAAATGCTGTTGTTTTGCTCTGGCTAGAAGAGGAAAAACCAAGTGTTAAGTATAGCGGTTTGTTCTGTGAGAAGAGAAGGAAGATGAGGATTTTTGGTAAAGTGTGGTGAGTGTTTTTCTTTCAAAATTTTGTAAGTGTTTTCCATAATATTTTATGTCAATTGTTTCCTTATAAATCTCTACTGATATGAGTTAGTGATTTCAATTCAAATTGATTTCTAAAAGAGATTTATATGAAAAAGTATTATGATGTTCAAAGCATGATTTAATCTTAATGTTTATAATATAGTTTGCAAACCAATAGTTAATTCCTTTGGATAAGCTAACTTTTATGTATACATAAAGAGTTAAAGGGCACCATGAGTGTACGGGACTGCGTGGTGATGAAGCTGGCTTATGCGTTGAAAGGAGCGTATAATGCTTAGTGGCCTGAGCAACAAGGACGAATCACGATACTCTCGAATGTTGATCATTTAGTAGTCTAAACGTGAATGTTGATAATCATTTTCTTCGTCAGACCTAGCATTGAGAGTGATTTGGAATCCTTGGCGAAATGAAATGGTTACAAAGTGATTTGTTAAGCATAAAGAATAATTTGTGCGAAATGAAATGATTTGTTAGTGTGTTTAAATGACTTGATATTATTTTTGCAAAAATGATTATGAAAAGGTATTGCGAAAATGATTTCATAAAACCACATTAAGTCTTTTAGACTTACGTTTTCAAAATCTATCTTCCAAGATCAGACGTTTAGGCCAAGTAGTGAAGAAGGTTAAAGGATTTGCGGTGAGATGACTCCAGGCATTTTGGAAATAGTTAAGCATTAGTTATTTGGTCAAAGTGTTGTAATTATGTATCAAACGATTGTTATTAATAAACTATACATTTTGGTATATATTTATTATATTTGGCGTTTAGGTTGACTACCGTTGCGTTTTGAGTTTTGTTGTTAGTTTAAAAAGAGTTGAGAATAAGATTTGCTATAAGAAAATTTCAAAGTTTAAGCTAATTGCATCCTTTTTCGCTCTACTTCGGCGTTTTGGTTGTATTACGAATTTGGGTGTGACAGTATAACCATTATCAAGTTGAATGTCTGACTTATCTAAGGAGACAAAAGAAGAGTTTTGGCGCTACCCTATTTAATGAAGAGTCTGATGTAATATAACAATGCCTTTATCAGTATTATATCTAGAGATGAATTTGTCTCTTGCATTAAAGACTCAAATTGTCAAGCAGAGAATACTATGTCTTTTCATAAGTTGAAATGTTAATGGAAGGAGGATTCATCAGCTCGGGCTATTCAGAAAGAAAAAAAAATACAAGAGTTGATGATTGAAAATCAACTATTATATATTGATGTGATATCCTCTTTAAAACTGAAACTGAAAGAGGTACAAACTGAGCATGAACAGTTGTTTAAATATGTAAAAATGCTAAGCTCTGACACAAATGATCTAAAACAGATTTTAAATATTGGAAAATCTAATTCGAATAAGCATGGTCTCGACTATAGTTCATCAAGACAAGCATGCAATAAAAAAAAATCAATTTGTTTTTGTTCCAACAAAAGCTAAGAGAAGTGTAGAAGAAAGTTCAGTTGTAGTAGTTAAATAATCTGAATTCTAAATCAAAGATATGGATTTGTGGTTATTGTGGAAGAAGAGGTCATATTAGACCATTTTTCCGTAAACGAGAAAGAGATATGTGATTTAGCACCAGAAGATGTCGTACAGATAAATCCTATGATAAATGTAATGTTGCCTTCACTACAAATTATACATCAGCTGAAAATTGGTATATTGATAGTGGTTGCTCAAGGCATATGACTGACAATCGCTCATATTTTTCATAATTAAAAGAATGTTCTTCAAGGCATGTAACTTTTGGTGATGGAGCAAAAGGAAGAATATTGGCAAGAGGAAATATAATTAATACAAATCTCCAAGATTTAATGATGCCAGGTATGTAGAAGGACTTACTACAAATTTAATCAGTATTAGCCAACTGTGTGACCAAGGTTATACCGTAAATTTTTGCAAAGAAGGATGTAATGTGATAGATAAGAACAATACTTCTTTTATGAAAGGAATTCGACAAATTGATAATTGCTATCACTGGAAATTCAACAAAATTTTGATATGATTATTTTGTTCTGAGAATGACTTCTTTTTGTGTTCAACGGGGGAGAGTTTTGTAGTTGTGATTATTTTGTAATGTAGTTATGACTTTTGTCTTGACTATGGATCAAAGGAGCAATATGTTTAGGGGTATTATGTTTTGTCTATTGAGGGTTAGCCTCTGTGTTTTATGTTTTGTTGTTTATGTGGGAGTATGCTATGACTTATGGTATAACTTCTTTTTTTACTATTGTTCGATTGGTGATTCTTATTGATTCGTGCTTGATATAATTTTTTGGAAGACTATGATTTTCAAGATGGTTCTTATTATTATCTGGAAGACTCGCTTTCCAAGATGGCTCATTATTATTATTATCGTTTCTATGACTTCACTATTGGAGATATGTTATAAAGGGGAGTCTGGTTGAACATAAAAAGAATTATTATTATTTTTTTTTTGACAAAAACGAGGAGTTTGTTGGATTTTTTTATAAAAAAAAATTAATAAAAATTCTTTTTATTATCTTTAGTTATTTTATTTAAAAGGAAAAAAAGAAATATTTATAAGATAAAAGAATTTTCTCTTTATTAAAAATATTTATCTATAGGATAAAAGATTTTCCTCTTTATTATGAATCTTTATCTATATTTTTAAGATTTGCCAAACCTTTAAATTGTGAAACTTCTCACATGCAAGGCAGGATTGCGTGTGTGCATTACTAGACTTTCTATTCGAGAAAAAAAAAGAGAAAAAGAATTATTTTTTTTTTGACAAAAAGGGAGAGTTTGTTGGATATTTTTGTCAAAAAAAAATAAATTTATTATTATTATTATTATTAGTGTGGTTATTTAAATAAAGAATATTACTTAAAGATAGAGATATTTATTTAAAGATAAAATATTTTTCTTCATAATAGGAATCTTTTATCTATATTTTTGTATAAAAAAGTTAGATCAAAGATATATTATCGTGATCTTTAAATAGCTAAGCTATTGGCTTAGTTCGGTGAGGGCATAAATGGAAAATTGATTTCGAAGAAGTTCTCTCTTGAAGAATTATTATTTGGGAAGATAGTCGAATTGCCTTCTTATGAAGATGGATTATTGAGGTTCTGCAAGAGGTATTTACGCTGTATCTGTCTTTGATTAAGTTTCTGTTATAACTTAAGAGTGTTGTTGATTACTCATTTGAACCTTAATAATATATCTTATGAACTGGGTTAACAAACCCTTATGCGTTATTTGTCACTTTTGTGCTTTAGTTATTTCTGTAGTTAATTACTTTCGATATAACTAGAGGATATTATCGATCATCACGTTTATTTCATCTTTAAATAACAAATCAATCTTGTTAAAATCACAACTTTAAAAATTCCTCCAAATATGTCCTTTGTACAAAGTACTAAATTTGTAATTTAATTAACTGTAATATATATACCTAATGGAAATGGAGTTGATTGGGCTAGAGGTAGTACGTATTTGTGCTTATACATAATTAAGTAGTCAAAGCCAAGGTTTAGTCTTGACCCTTGGGATTAACCTAATCTATGAATTTGGACTTGTAAATAATAAATCACAAACCACAAAGCAGGCCAAATTCACCTAGGAATTATGTCAGCTTTCAAAGGTTTTTCCATCACCACTGTGAACTCTATTTTCTCTCCCAAACTAACTTCATCTCCCTTTACTTCCTTCCATTCAAACCTCCATACCAAATTTGCAATGAAATACTCTAAATGAAGAATTGCCAGAACAAATCCAGGACACATCCTTCTCCCTGCTCCGAACGGCATCATCTTTATCTCTTTGCTTCCTGTTATATCAAACACAGCTCCTTCTCCTTCACCGCCTTTCAAGAACCTCTCCGGCTTAAATACCATTGGATCTTCCCACACTTTTGGATCCAACCCCATCTCCGCCACCATGAAATTTACTGTCCCATTCTTTGGTATCACATAATTTTCCAATATCGTGTCTTCTTTCACTGCATGTGGTAACACGAAATGCCCTGGTGGGTGTCGTCTTAATCCTTCTAAAACCACTGCTTTTAGATATGGAAGTTTCTCCAAATCCTCTTCCTTCACCTCATCCTCCGTTGATCCATTTCCCATTACTCCTCTCATTTCTGCCAAGAGTTTGTTCTGGATTTTTGGGTTTTTCACTATATTCGCCATTATCCATTGCAGTGCTGTTGAGGTGGTATCCGTGCCAGCGTTGAGGAACTCTGAGCATAGGGTGACTATTTCCTCACTAGAAAGCTTTCTATTGTCCTCATTGGGGAGCTCCAAATCGAGCAATGTGTCCACATATGACACCACAAATTCTTCTTTTTCTTCATTTTGAGCTTTGTTTGCCCTGTTTTTATTGGCCTTCCTTCGTTCTTCGATCAAACGATTTAGGACATTCTCTTGGTTTTTTCTTATTTGGAGAAAGGCCTCCCAACGTTTTCTGAGCAAAAGCTTTGTAAATTTAGGCCAGAAATTGAAAATGTTGAAACGCTGAAAACTCAATATAAGCTCTCGCTCTACTTTCTCGACTTCACGAATCTGGGACTCCTCAAGCTTATCTCCAAAACACATCAACACCAACAAACAAAACATGGCATATTGAAAATTCTCGACGACTAAGACGGGTATTTTAGATTGTGAGTGAGATTGAAGGCGACTGAGAAGAATATCCAAAACCCACTTGCGAGCTTGGCTGTACAATATGATACGAGAAGAATGGAGGATTTGGGAAGTGAGATTGCGACGGAGGAGGCGCCAGAGCGGACCGTGAGATGCAGAGCTAATGCTGTATTGGTTGGAAGAGATGACCTTGCTCAAGGGAGGTGCCGGAGGACGGTCGGCGAAGAGAGCACCGTATTTGAAAAGAGCTTTATGAGCAATGGAGCGGTCGGCAATGAAGACGACGGGGTGGTTGCCAATAGGGAGGGTGACGACAGGGCCATATTTCATGACGAAACTGCGAAGAAGAGATTCAATTTGGAGAGGGGATCTGCGGAGCCATTGAAAATTAGTGAAGATGGGAATTGAAGGAGGGCCCGGTGGAAGGTTGGAGGAAGTTCGGAAATGGGTAAAAATGGAGGTGAGAAGAGAGGAGATGCAGAGGGAAACGAGGATGATGAACCAAATCTCCATTTCTTTTGTGCGTTGGAGATGGAGAATGTTGAAATCAGCAGAAAAGAACCCGTGGCTATATATATGCTTGTGGCACAAGCAACAGAGGCCACACTTTTTCTTCTTTTCTTTTTTGTTACTATTCTTAGGAAAAATATATTATTAAAATATATTAATAATAAAAGTCATGTCACTATATTTTCTAAATTACAAAAAGCTAACAAATTTAAAAGTTGATAAACTTACTATTACACTCGGATAGCCATGTGATTATAACACTCATTTTGTCATATGATTATAACACTCATTTTGTCATATGATTATAACACTCATTTTGTCATATTTGCAATATGCAAAAAATAGGTGTCATGACCTATTTTTTTATAAATGTTTTTGTATGTAATTTTTCAAAGTTTTTACACATATAACAAAGGGTGTGTTTGGATTTAATTTTGAAGTGTTTAATTTTTAAAATAATTCATTTTAAGATAAATTAAGGTGTTTGACATTTGTCTAAAATAAATTTTGGAAAAATGAGATTATGAAACAAATCATTTTAGAGAAAATACATTCAACCAGATTTTAGAATAAATGTTTATTAGGTGTTTAATGAGAAATTCCTTCCCACTATGTATTTTTCTTTCTCTATTTTTTCTATTCCTTTTTACTATATCTTTTTCATTCGTCGTTTTTTTTCTTCTTTTTTTTAAATACTTTGAATATTTTTTCAATGTGTGTTCATATACATTTAAATATAGAGACTTGCAAATGTTTCTCTTTCAACCAAATCTACTTTGCCTTAACATCTGTGAAAGAAATCATGATGAAGTCAATGAACATTATCGTTCGGTTCGTGAAATGAAATTGAATTAAGAACGTTATTTATCTTATTTATATTTTGTCGTTGGAAATCAATTAGTTTTTTTTATATAGTTATGTATATACATTTTAAGATATTTGTGCTTTTAAAATTGAATTGTCCAAAATAATAATAATAATAACGAAATTAATATTTAGTTTCAAGTACTTAAAAATTAATAATTTCAAGATAACGTGCGATTAATTTAAAAAAATATATTTGAAAAAAAGATTTAAAATGTGTGTATTTTGTTATGAAATTAATTCATAATATTTAATAGACTTTTATGGAAATTTAAAGTACGTATAAAACATTATTAATATAGGACAAACCAAACACATTTTTGTATATAAACGAGATTTTAAACTCATTTTACAAAAAAAGGTTTAAAAAAAAAATATTTTTTTTCTAAAGCAATCCAAACGGACTCTAAATTTATTGTCTTCGTTAAAGAATGTTTGGTGTGGGATCCTTGTTAGAAGGCGTTGAGAGCACAAGATGGACAGAGAAAGCTCGATAGTTTTTGTGGAAAAAAACTTCCAACCAACACAAAATGCAGATCTCTATGCAAATTTAATAATTGAGGGGGAGTCTACTCCCCCACCCAAAATGTGTCTAATGTATTTTAATCTAAATTTCAATCTTATTAAAAAAAATTACATCAAATAACAAAAAAAATAAAAAAATAAAAAAATAAAAAAATTCATATTGCATATATCGTTAGATATATCAAAAGAACAGTGAGATGGCTATTCGCTTTTAAATTTGCTATTTTACAGTTTAAAAAATGTAGTGCATGAACCCTATTATCATAAATTCTTTTGCTATTTTTACATACACCCATTTTATTAATCCAATTATTAAAGACCATAGACTTAACTTAATGTGTACATGTACAAAAATCATATTCTAATGTACATAATATCTCTAATCATAACTGATAGCGTCTGAAATACACTATCTATTTTTTCTTAATTCAAGCTCGTTTCGTGATTTTACGATTTTATTTGATTGTATTATATGTTTTGAGCAATTCAAAGGTAGAATTTTGAGTTGATGTCGATTTGGAGCTAATTTGGGCGAATGTGGAGTAAAATATAGTATCAATCGAGGCAAATTGCACTAGAAGAAATATAGCTCGTGATATTGGTTGGAAAAAAATGAACACGGATGTTTTGATGTTGGTTTTTAAAATTTGAATGTTTAATGTCGATTTTAAACCCACATAAATCTTTGATATCGGTTTAAAACCGACATTAAAGCTATCATTTATTTTTTATTTCTGTAAAATTAATTTTCTCTTCTCACTTACTCTCCCCAAACCCTCTCTTCTCAGTCACTTACTCACTCTTCCATCGTCGTTCTAAATCACCACCGAAGATATGTCAAAGCACGTCGTGCCACCACCGCTGAAGCACATCGCGCCACCATTGAGGCGTGTCGTCGTTTCGTTAGAACAGCAGTCATTTCATGCCCAGATCGTGCCCTCGTGCCCAGATCTGTTGTGTTCGTGTCTAGATGTGATTCGTTCCTACCTAGGTTCGTTGTAAATTCGTTCGTGTCCAAATATGTCCTTGTTTGAGATCTGCTTAGGCATAAGATTTGTTCATGCTCCATCTATGATTCATGTTTCCTTGTTATTTTCACAAAGATTTTTCTTGTTATCGGCTCGTGGTAGAACATTATTGCTTATGTTTTCTAATTCTCATTATTTTATCATAGATTTTCCTTCTGTTATCTTTAGGGCACATCAATAATTCTCATTAAATGTAAGAGTGACAGTTATTTGACATTCACTACAAGAAAGTGGTGCTATTTCGACCATCTTTTATTGAAAGCTATAAAAAATTTTCGAGAAAGATATACATTTATCAGAGGTTTAGGATAAACCTTTGAGAAATTTATGATTTTTATCGAAGAATAATAAAAACTTTTGAAAAAGATATACATTTTATCAAAGGTGTTGAAAAAACCTTTGACAATATCTATTTTTTTTTTTTAATCTAAAAACTACTAATAACCTTTGAAAAACCTATACATTTATGGAAGGATTATTGTTACCTTTGAAAAACTATATTTTTTATTGAAGGATTATAAATAACCTTTGAAAAAACTATACAATATTGTTGCAAATTCCTACTTAATCTAATTACTTACTGAAGAGTTTAGCATTGTTATTGAAGTCCACAAATTCAGTACTTTTCAAGAAACCTTAAAATTTTTAAGTCAATTATTACATGATGATGAGATGGTATTTGAGGTTGAAGATTACATTGGGACTATGTTGTTGATGGATAGGGTACTACTTGATAGCCACATTTGAGACCGATCGGTATAAAAATTTTATTTTACTAATAGCGGCCTAGATGTATCGTCTTGGCTTCCATACTGTCCATTTTTGTCTTATTAAGAGTTTGTGGGCTATTAGACAATGATTATTTGTGTTTATTGTTGGTGTATTGTTAGAGCTATTTTATTATTTATATTCTTAGTGGTTAATTAAAGAATTTATTTTCTTAGATTTGGTTAAAGCTTTGTCTGTCAGATTCATAGTAGGGTTAGTTATTGAGACTTAGTTGTCAAGCAGTATCTTCAAAATCAGCGGATCACTACAACAAAAATGGTCTTTTAGAAATATCCTTTCAAAAAGGAGGTCTTTGTTAATTTTGTAGCATAACTATGTGGTACAAGGATGTCCAAAAACTATTCTTTATTCTTTGAGTTGCTAAGTTGCTGATTTCATGTAATTGTCTATTTTTTCTATGTGCTTGTGTTTGATAGTTTTGCTTTGTTCTAATTGTTTGGTAGATTAAGTCACATCTTGTATAATATCGATAAGTCATGGATGAAAAAGAATAGAATATCAACTGATTATGCTTTTGGGGTTGAGATGTTTATTAAAAATTGGTTGAAACATTTAAAGACGTCGAACACCATCTCTTGTCCTTGTTTAAAGTGCATAAATGCAAAGAGTTTATATGTGAATACAAGTAGAGATCACTTATGTTTTAACAATATCGATAAGAGTTATCAAGTCTCGATTTTTCATGGTAAATCACTACAAATAAAGAGAAAAAATGGATGGGGATGATTTTGATGACCCAATCGGAATGTTTGAGGTTGCACAATTATTTTAATGGCAAGTCAAAGATCAATAGTATGTTTTGGGTACCTAGTATTAGACGGATGTTGCTTCTTTTAATATTAGATAAAAGTTAGTATCAATTGTCATCTGATTATTATTTAATTGTCATGTGATTTATTTGATTTCTATCAAATTACCATATTTGATATTATATATTTATATATCAATGTAATCTTATGATGTTCTTTTTGATATATTATGAAGTTTTTGTTTACAATATTAGCAACATATTTTTTTGCATTTTTTTCTTGTTGCGGGATTTTACTCATTGACATCGATCCAACTATTTTTCTAATAATTGACATGTGCTTGCTATTTGATTTCTATATGGTTGTCATGTGGTTTCTATTTGATTTCCATGTAATCAAATAACTATCAATGTCAAATAGATACCTAAAAAATGTGCATTAGGTGTGAAGAACCTCTAAAGGAGTGTCACTAAGCAAGGAAATCATGTTCTTATAGGTTGTTTAGGGTGCTGATGGACTAGATGAGAAGGCAAGACAACAAGGTGTTAGTCGGGAAGCATGTCACGCTAGAAAGACTTCAAGGTTAGCAAGGGCTTGACACATGGTGTTTTGGATTTGTCAAGGGACATTGGACATTTTGGTTAGGCGAGATGATGAAGAGGTGAAGTCGGGTGAAGTGCTTTATAGGTATCCTTGCATGCTTAATTTATATTTCAGCTAGTAGGAGGTGTCAATAAAGGTTCATGTAGGGTTTTGTATAAATAGGTCACTTCAGATGAACATTTCTTCCATTTTACTCTTGCATTTTGGCTTAAATTACTCTAAAAAGATCACAAGTTGAGTTTAGTTTCTAGATTAGGGTTGCAGAACGTTTTTTAGTAAGAAAGGGTTGAGTTTGAGTTGAAGAAAGTGAGGTCAATTCTTGGGTGAATCTGTGCAAGGTAGATTTCCATAAGGCTACAGAGCTCATTCTTTGGAATTTTAAGCTGAAAGTTAAGACATTTTAAGCAACTTTGTAGAAGAAATTTTCCTCCAAAGAGTTCTTGATTTTTAGTTATGATTTTTCAAAGTCGGATTAAGGTTCTGGCCCAAATATGAGTTTCTGGATGAGTTAGAGGCTGGCCGAAAGAAAAGGTAAACTAGTCAAGATGGCCAGGTGTTTTGATGTTCAAAGAGGTTAGTGATGCATTATGGGGTGTGTTGGGTGCATAGCCTGCGTGCAAGGGAACCATGCGAGACGCAAGGCATAGGGACTGTGAGAGATGCCAGGCGTGCGCGACCATGTGACGTGCGCAACGTCCCTACGTGTGAGGTTAGCACGGGCATGCTCTGCTTGCACGACCAAGCCTCCCGCCCACCCATATGCGCCAGATAGTGTCATGAGCATTTTGAGCAATTTTGAAAGTTTTTAAGTACACTTTTGATATTTTCTTGGAAAAAGAGAATTAATTGGATTATTTTACCATTATTTCAGGACAAGAGGAGATCGAGTAAATTTATAGGCCAAGGATTTGAGCTTGTATCTGTGAGTGAAAAATGATTTTATTAAAGTGATTTAAAGCATGTTCTTAAGCTAGTGTTTATGAATGATTTATCTTAAATGTTTAAGTTATTTCATTTATGATTTTCAAGCATGTTATTGTTTGAAGTATTAATTGAAGATTACTGCATGTTTCTCGAGGAATGTTTAAGGATTACTGAAAATGAGTTAAAGGTTGCTTATTGCAAAATGATTTAAGGTTTATGGTTTTATAAATGTTTTTATCGAAACCAAGATGTCTCAAAATTACCCATTATGGGTCAGGATTATAGGGCCCCAAGGAATTTGAGGTAAGGACACTTATCTTCAAGATTGGAGTTAGGGACGCCTATCTCCTAGGAACAGAGATTGGGTATGTTGGGGATGTCCATCTTTGAGGTTTGGAGGTGGTGGAGATTAGTCGGTATCGAGTAATCTCTACCACCTCCAGGAATAAATGGAGTTGGTGTCGAGTAATCTCTACCACATCCCAGGAGTAGATACTTGGGTCTCGAATAGGAAAAACAAGGATTTATGTTACTGTTTCTAAATGTTTTAAGATTTAAGCTCTCATGTTAAGATTTAATGTTTACGGTTTCAAGGATTTATGAATTTTTGTTTCTAAAGGTTTATGAAAAGTTATTTAGAAAACCATCACTCATTGGGCTCATTTAGCTCACACTCTTCAAAACGTTTTCCCACTTTCTACGTAGAGACCGTGTCCTCAGAGCTTGAATCGCTGCTACCTGTCTACTGAAGGATTTTACTTTGTCATCGTATGTGTCCTGTTATTTTGTATTTGTAATTAGTTAGTCTTTTGTATTGTGAGACTTAGGTTTTTAAGAAGACTGTTGTTAGGTTTTGTCCTATATAATAAGACTACGTTTTGTCTGTATAAAACTTATATAAAGTTTGTTGTAATAAAAAGGGGTTCTACCCCATTGTGTTAAAATTTATGTGTTAGCTTTCGATGTCGTTTACAGTTTAATGGTTAAGGCTAAGGGTCAGCTAGTGTCGTTCTTGATGGGAGCTCGAGGTGGGGTGTGACATTAATGGGCCCCCAAATATAGGTGTTATTACACCAAACTAGGTTACCAACTTGGTTATGTTCTTCCTTTTCTTACTGTTGCTTATGTTATTTCTTTTGTCAATAGCTTTGGACGTGTAAACATAATTCTTCAGGTTAACACTATGTTATTTTCATATAGTAATAACTTTCATTAGCAAATTGTATTTTGATTAAGAATCAATATTAGATGGCAATTAGATAACAATCTATTTCATTGGTTAATTATCAGATAGTAAAAAAATAATAATGGATATCATTAGCAATCAAATAATAATCACATGTCAATCAAATTTGAAGTTAGTGAATCAAAGAGTGTATTTTTACTTATCTTTTTCAATGTCTCGTTCCAAACTTCTAACTATGTAATAAAAAGAAGACAATCAAAAGGCAACAAGAAACTAATCACTAATTGACAAAATAGTGAGAAAGGAATGTAGTGTAGTCACTAATTGACAATCAATCGAATCAAGATTCATCACTTCTTTCTAACTATCTTCTGTTTGGCTTTGATATTGCAGATGATTCATCACTTCTTCTTCTTCTTCTTCGTGTTTGTTATTTATTCATTTCTCTTCCAGATTTTGTTTCTTTTATTTTTAAACGATTTATTCTTCTGTTTAAATCTCAACAATATTCAAGACCGTTTAAAAAGAATATTGAACTTCATCAAAATATTAACTTTATCTTCCTCATATTCAAGAATATTAAGATCATTTAAATATCACTTTGACATGATCGCTTACCTAGTCAACACGCTCGTTAGCATGATCAACATGATCGTTTAGATTTTAAGCCCTTTTTTCCTTTTTTAAAAAGAACTATACGACCGTGTGGATATGATCTAAACAACCGCTTACCTTGTCAACATGATCGTTTAGCATGGTTAACACGATCGTATAGATTTGAAGCTTTTTTTCCCATCGTTTCAAAAGAACTACACGATTGTATGAATATGATCTAAACGATCGCTTACCTAGTCAACACAATCGTTTATATTTGAAGCCCTTTTCACACTGTTTAAAAAGAATTATACGATCGTGTGGATATGGTGTAAACGATCGCTTACTATAATCAACACTATCATTTAGCGTAAACAACACGCAATTGTTTATATTTGAAGCATGTTTTTCCATCGTTAAAAAGAACTACACGATCGTATTAATACTACCTACACGATCGTGTTAATACTATCTACACGTATAATGTTCGTTTAGAAAAAAAATTACACATGCGCATGTGGTCGATTAATCGCTTATTGACTGAGACATTTTTCATATTTCATATTGTGGGTGTGAGTTTTTTCTATTTTCAAAATTGTTGTGTAAATATTTTGATGGGTTGTTATATTTTTTTAAAAAACCCCTATTATTTTTATAATAATAATTATTTATATTTCTAAATTATTATTCATAAATTTAAACATTGTTTAACTCCTTAAAATTAGTGATATATTATTGTTACTTCAAAAAGGAATGTGTTTGAATGGACGCGATCAACAAACGCAATGTCAATGTGCTTCGATGGAACCTATCAACTTCTAAATTCACTCAAAACAAATATCTCTATTTTCTTATATTTTTTAAAGTCAACTGCCACTTTTCTTTTTCGTTTTTATTTAATTGATATTCTTCTAATTTGCTCACTTCAAAGTTGAAAAACCAACATGGAACTGCGTTGACAACAACATACATAACAATACATCATTTTTATGTTGGATTCAATCCCAAACAATTAACACAAAAATGGAGATCTGCTTCATCCTCCTCATCTCCCTCGCCATCTCTATTTTTCTCAACTCCATTTTTAACCATTTTCGAAGCTCCACCAAACTCCCACCAGGCCCTTTCTTCTCCTTTTCCATCCTCACTAAACTCCTATGGCTTCGAACATCCTCCCTCCACATCGAATCTCTCCTCCGAAGCTTCATTCCCACGTATGGCCCTGTCCTCACCCTCCCAATCGGCCTCCGCCCTGTCATTTTCATCGCTGATCACTCCGTTGCCCACAATGCCCTAGTCCTTAACGGTGCTCTCTTCTCCGACCGTCCACCCGCCCTTCCGGTCAGCAATGTCGTCTCCAGCAATCAACACGACATCAGCTCTGCCTCTTATGGCCCACTCTGGCGCCTCCTCCGCCGCAATCTCACTTCCCAAATCCTCCATCCTTCTCGTCTCAAGTCCTACGCTCCAGCACGCAAATGGGTTTTGGATATTCTTCTTAATCGCCTTCAATCTGACTCTCAATCTGGAACTCCTGTCTCTGCCACTGATCATTTTCGGTACACAATATTGTGTTTGTTGGTGTTCATGTGCTTTGGGGATAAGCTTGACGAATCCCAAATCAATCGAATCAAGAAAGTAGAGCGAGTAATCAAGTTGAATTATGGTCGTTATAACACTCTTAATTTATTCCCTAAATTGACCAAGATTTTGCTAAGAAAACGCTGGGAAGAGTTTCTTCAATTAAGAAGGAATCAAGAGGAAGTCATTATTCCTTTCATCGAAGCAAGAAGGAAGATCAAACAAAACAAAGAAAACAGAGACGCAAATAAAGAAGAAATCTTGGTCTCGTACGTTGATACGCTACTCGAATTGGAGCTCCCCGATGAGAAAAGAAAGCTTACGGATACCGAAATGGTGACGATAGCCTCTGAGTTTATCAACGGAGGCTCCGATACAACATCCACAGCCTTGCAGTGGATAATGGCGAACTTAGTAAAATACCCAGAAATTCAAAACAAGCTTTTAGTAGAGATGAAAGGAGTAATGGGAGATGGATCAGGGGAGGAAGTGAAGGAAGAGGATTTGGGGAAACTTCCATATCTGAAAGCTGTGATTTTAGAAGGATTGAGGAGACACCCACCAGCGCATTTCTTGCTGCCACATGCAGTGAAAGAAGAAACAAAGTTGGGAAATTATGTGATACCAAAGAATGGAACAACGAATTACATGGTAGCAGAAATGGGTAGGGATCCGAAAGTGTGGGAAGATCCGATGGCGTTTAAGCCGGAGAGGTTCATGACAGGCGGCGAAGAAGGAATTGAGTTTGATATAACAGGGAGCAAAGAGATAAAGATGATGCCATTCGGAGCAGGGAGAAGGATGTGTCCAGGATTTGGTTTGGCGATTCTTCATTTGGAATATTTTGTTGCTAATTTGGTATGGCGATTTGAATGGAGGGCTGTTGATGGTGATGAAGTGGATCTGTCAGAGAAGGTAGAATTGACCATTGTGATGAAAAAGCCTCTGCAAGCCAACTTACGCCCAAGGTTTTAGATTGAGAGTTGATTCTTATCCTGTCCTAATTTGAAGTTTTAAGATTGAAAAGAAAGGGTTCCCTTTGAGCTAAAAAAATGTTGATTTTCTTTCAATGTTGTTTATAACTGTAATGTTGGTTTTGAATGATTTGGAGTAAAAGTTGTACGTCTGTGATTACAATCATAGTGGCTCATTTGTTAGCATATGTGTAGGAGTGAATATTGATTTACCTTTAATAGTTAAAAAATGATAAAAGCTATGAATGTAATTACAAATGTAAATAATAAACATTGAAATAATAAAGTTATTACTCACTCTCGCCCATGTAAATTAACTTAGAGAACATATTCAAATGGATAGTGTTATTTTTTAACACATTCAAATTTAAGGCAAGTGGACACATATGATTATCATATTCACAAAATCACATTTCTATTTAATGATCTTCTAAGAAATAGTAGGATACATCATATGAACGAGTTTTATGCAATCTTATTGTGTATGATATATATCACCAATAACTTGTGAAAAGATAAACTACTGTTAAGTAACTCCTAGTTATACCACATGCAGTTGACTTCAGTATTAACTAAAGATATAAGAAGATAAGTAAATGCACGACCCTTTGGTAACCCAGTTCGGTAAATATAACCTACATCGGGGGAGCTTTCTTGCTCAGATCAGGAATATTAAGATCATTTTGAATAACAATTTACACTAGTTACATCGATAGTTATAACTATGATTCAACTAACTTCAGGCTCCCCCTGAAAGTAATATGAAACTAGCAACCAACACTTTCAGGCTCCCCCTGAATCTGTGAGATCAACCCTCAACTCAATGCTTCTTGTGAATATTTCTGATCTGAGTAAAGAAATCTTGAACCATGGAATTACATCTTTCCGTACATAAAACATATAATCACTGTCAAATTAATCACCTTTTTCTTTTATGCTTTCCATTGGTTTTCTATCAGATTGGTCGTCGTGTTTTCGTCACTTTTTCATCATCAAACTACTTCATGCTTATCACACATATATACCTGTCATCTCTTTCATTCAGATTCTCCTTTCCTTATTCATAGGGGACAATCTTAACTAATACTCCCTAGATTTTAGAGAGATTTGAAATAAGTTTAAAAAAATCATATATTTGACAAAAATCAAATCTCAACAACTTGTCACCACAAAAATGTTCTAGACATAAAATCTCAAACCTAATTTATTAATCTCTTGTAGACCATGCCTGTCTCCCAACTTGATTCCACATTCTGTGGCTAAAAACATTCTCTCTTATAATTATGAGATTAATGTTTCTACAATCATATTAAATTTGAATTTGAAAAGTTGGGCTCTAAATATATACAACTCTTGAAAATAAAGACTCTAAATCTTCTTCCCATGAAGACGATTAGTCATCGGTTAAGGTATTATTTGGCTTTTTAGTTTCTCTTTCTTTTAATGACTGCATGAGCACATGTTTGCACTGTAAAAAAATTTATAAATAGCTTCTAAAATTTTTTAATGCAGAGGTGGGGATTTGAAATCAGATCCTCTTGTCCATAGGTACATACAGTTGTCAATTGAGCTAAGCTCATGTTGTCTAGCTTCTACAGCTTCTACAAATTTTAAAAACCCTAAATTACAAACTTTCAATTCAACTCATTAAAGTTGAACACAATAACTAATTTAATCTCGATAAAGTCACTTATTTCAATCTAATTATAATTACAACAATTAATTCTTAAAAAAATAGTATTGTATTATTGATGAATAAAAAGTAATAATTGGAAAAAATAGTAAATATTTAATAATATTATTGATGAACATCCTGTTTTCTAAGCCCGTTAACGAGTGTTTTCTGAGCCCGTTAACTTTGATGAATATCGTGTAAAATAGTTTTTTCTTGATGGGCATATCATTTCTCATGATAGGCCTTGCCCATGATCTTACGCTAAACCCAAAATTATAATTTTTTTTCTTAATGGGCAATGCCCATCAAGATATCATCAAGAAAATTCTAAACCCATCAAGAAATCCAAAACAAATATATTAATTTTTTTCAATGATGACCATTGTAAATCAAGAAAATTCATCCCTTGATAGGCCACGTCCATCAAGAAAACCTAACTAACTTGACCATCAAGAAAACCTAACTAACTTGATGGACATTGTCAGTCAACTAATATATTTTTCTTGATGTTTATTGTCTATCGAGAAATATTTTTCTTGATGTTTATTGTCTATCGAGAAATAGTTTTCTTGACGTTTGTGGATCATTAATAAAACTAAGGGAACTTTGCACATCAAGAAAATCAAGAGTCCACATTTTTTTTTTTTTTACGTTTTTTCATATTTCTTCAACAAAATAAGGTAAATTTTCTTTATGTACATGATTGTCAAGATAAACATTGTATCAAAAAAAATATTTTTCTTGATGATCCTTTGCCATGACCATCAAGAAATCAAAATTTTCATGCGTCAAGGAAGACCAAATTCGTAGTAGTGTGAATTGAAAAAGTCTAACATGAATCGCTCGATGCTAAGCCACAAAGAGTGAATTAGGGATCGAGATGACAAGGAAATAGTCAAAATATTAGGAGCTTTACAAGAAGCGATGTCTTTAATTTACAACTTGGAAGTGTGTTATTGTAATGTCCTAAGTTTAGGAAGGGGACATGAATGAATTGAGATATCATGTCTGAATGAAAGAGATTATAAGGACATGAAAGTTGTGAGACTTGTTTCTAACTTGAGTATAAGAAATAAAATCTGGTTAAGAGTTTTAAAATTGGCGTTTTGGAGAAGATGAGGCGTTTTGAAATAAGACTTCGCGATAAGAAGTTGGCGTTTGAATCAATCTGCAAAAAGGATTAAGTGCGAAAATCTTATATGGTTAGGTATAAGTTTTGCAATTAAGAAGTTAGTTCGCGAGGGAATCTTGAGAAAGTATAAACACTCTCAAAGGAAAGAGTCTTCATGGGAAAAGGTTGGATAGTCTGCAAAAGAAGTTATTACGTTAAGACCTTAGAAAGTTATGTTAAGTGGTTGAAGTTATTCGCGTAATGAATTGAGTTAGGTGAGAAGAAAGGTTTGGCGAGAAAATGTCAAATATGATTTGACAAGGGTTAACGTGTAAGATTAAGGATTTAAGCATGACTGAGTTAAATATTAAATGTACAAGTGTAAAGTTTTAAGCAAGAGTTGACGAACTGAGAAGAGTTTAAGCATGACTAAGCTAGTTTAAGAGTTCTATAAATAGGGGGCTTGGTCATTAAGTAAGCACAAAGATTTTACTAAAAAGCCAAAGTGCTGCTGTTTTACTTTGGCGAAAAGAAGAAGAAGAATAAAGGATTAAGTACCGCGGTTTGTTTCGTGAAGAAGGCTACGCGAGAAAGGTAAGTATTTGTTAGTGATCTTTTCCTTTAAAGTGTTCATACTATTTTAAAACGTGTTTTATAATGTTTAAGCATGATTTTGATTATTGCGATTTAAATTATTATATAACAGTGTTCAAACCATTAGTTGTTTCCTTAAATGATTATAAAATAGTGTTCAAACCATTAGTTGTTTCCTTAAATGAGCTAATTGTTATGTGCATATAAAGTTAAAGGTAGCCATGTAGAAAAGGTCTGCATGGTGGAGTGAAGTCGGCCAATGTAGAAAAGAACTACATTGTGTTAGGCAGCGTGAGTAACAAGAACGAATCTCTATGTTCTCGGATTCTATTGATACAGAAGTCTAAACGCGAAGTAATGAAACCAAGCATAAAGAATGATTCAGGATCCTTGGCGAAATGAATGGTTGTGGTGTACACCAAAGTATTTTTTTTTTGAAAATTTCTCTTATCTTTCCAATATGGTGAAGATATTTATTTATACTAGAATTTTGCAGTTGTGTAACTGCTTAGTTGTAACAACTTTAACAGCTTTTGGTTAGTTATCTAGGTGGCCTATTTAGTTAGCCTATTTAGTTACATTAAATCCACCCTGCCCAAAATCAACTCGTCCCTGAGTTGAACTCATATGGGGCGTGGTAGGTCTTCAAGTCTGCTACGTTAAAAACAGGGCTGATATGTAGGTAGTCTGGTAGTTCAATTCTGTAGGCATTATCACCATACTTTTCTAGTACTTTACAAGGCCAAAGTTGTCTGTCTTTTAGTTTATTATACGTTCTTGTTGGAAATATAATTTTCTTCAAATAAATCATCACTAGATCTCCCTTTTTGAACTTTACTTTCCTTTTTTTCTTGTCTTTATCTTGTTTATAAGATAAAGTAGTTTTCAGTAGGTGTTCATGTACCTTTTTGTGCAGACGTTGTATTCTTTCAATCATATTTTCTGCTTCTATATTGATATCTATTAGATGGAAGATTGGCAAGGTCAAACGTAAGTATAGGACTTTTAACATAAAAAATTTCAAAGGGGCACCTCCCGGTTGATATGTTTTTCATGTTATTGAATGCAAATTCAGCTTGAGCTAGTGCTAGATTCCACTGTTTTGGCTTTGAACCACTTAGACAAAGAATTAAATTCCCCAAGGTTCTGTTAGTGATTTCAGTTTGATCGTCTATTTGTAGGTGTATTGTAGTACTGAATTTAAGTGTGGTATCTAGTTTCTTCCACAGGATTTGCCAAAAGTGGATTAAGAATTTCACGTCCCTATCTGACACAATAGATTTAGGTATGCCATGTACGCGTATTATCTCTCGAAAGAAGAGATTAGCAATATAGACAACATCATTAGTCTTCTTTCAGGGTAGAAAATGGGCCATTTTGCTGAATATGTCTACAACTACCATTACGACATCATTCTGTCTTTGTGTCTTAGGTAGCCCGAGTACAAAATCTACTGATAAGCCCTCCCATATAGACATAGGAATTGACAAAGGGTTGTATAGTCCAATATTAGTACTAATCCCTTTAGCTGTTTGGCATATAGTGCATCGCTTCACAAAATTATTTGTGTCTTTTTACAATTGTGGCCAATAATACCTAGAGGAGAGTATTTCAAGTGTCTTGTCTTACCCGAAGTGACCAGCTAGTCCTCTGGAGTGTGCTTCCTTTAGTAGGGCTTCTCTTAGGGACGTATGGGGTATGCACAATTTTTCTCCTTTGAAAAGAAATCCATCAACAATGTGAAACTCTCCCGCTTCGAGGTGATGGACGCATTTGTACCATATTTGGTTGAAGTCAGCATCATCTTCATATAGGTCTAGTAAATGTTTGAATGCTATCACCTCAGATGATAATATAGAAAGTAAGGAATGCTTTCTACTCAGTGCATCGTCTACTTTGTTTTCTTTCCCATTTTTGTGCTTGATAACAAAATCAAATCTTTGTAGAAAGGAGATCCATCTAGCGTGCATCTTGTTGATAGATTTCTGTGCTTGGAGATATTTTAGGGAGAAATGATCTGTTAATAGGTGGAACTCTTTAGATAGTAGGTAATGTTCCCATTGTTTTAGCGCTAGGAAGAATGCATACATTTCTTGCTCATAAGTGCTCCACATCTGTCTTGATTGGCTGAATTTTTCACTGAAGTACTCAATGGGATGGCCTAATTGGGATAAGACAACTTCAATGCCTGTTCCGGAAGCATCTACAGCTACTTCAAATGGTTGTGCAAAGTCGGGGAGTTTCAAAACTGGTTTATCACTCAGCTTTTTCTTTAATGCTTCAAAGTTTTCTTGTTGTTTCTTTCCCCATAGGAAGCCTCCCTTCTTTAGGCAATCTGTAATTGGAACGACAATGGTACTGAAGTTGTAGATGAACTTTCTGTAGAATGATGTCAAGCCTAGGAATGCTTGTACTTCTTTTGTTGAGTTCGGTATTGGCCAGTTTCTAATTGCTTCGATTTTATTTTCATCCATTAGGTTATGATTCTTCCTGATAATAAATCCCAAGAATGCTACTTCTTCCACACAGAAGATGCATTTCTTGAGGTTGGTGTATATTTCATTTTTGGCCAGCACTTCGAACACTTGATATAGATGCACATTATTTTCTTCTGGACATCTGTAAAAACCAAGATATCATCAAAATAAACAATGACAAATATATTAAGGAAGGGGTGAAGTACTTGGTTCATGAGTTTCATAAAAGTGCTTGGCGCGTTGGAGAGTCCAAATGGCATCACAAGCCATTTAAAGAGGCCTTCAATTATTTTGAGTGTTGTTTTTCATTCATCTCCGGGCCAGATTCTGATTTGGTGATAGCCACTCCTTAGGTCAATTTTAGAAAAAATCCATGCTCCTCCAAGTTGGTCAAGTAACTCATTTATTCTTGGAATATTGAACCTGTATTTCACTGTGATTTTGTTGATTTCTCTGTTGTCTATGCACATCCTCCAACTTCCATCTTTCTTTGGTGTTAGTAAGGCAAGGAATGCACATGGACTTAAGCTTGGTTGGATATGTCCCTTTTCAGCAATTCTTCAATTGTCTGTTGTAAAACAGCATATTCTTTTACACTCATTCTAAAATGTGGCAGATTATGTAGGGTAGCTCCTGGTATTAGTTCGATATTGTGCTGAATGTCTCTCAAGGGAGGCAATTATGAGGGTTCTTTTTAGGGAAATTCATCAAATAGCTCATGCACCTTTTTAGGGATTTCAGTAGTCACTTCTTCCCTAATTTCATTAGTCAATACTAACCCCAGAATATCACATTCATGTTCTTTAATTAGCTTCTTTTCACTGGTTGTCGTGAAGAGGCTGAAGCTTTTCTTATTCATTCCCTCTTCATTCTTCTTTTTCAGGTATGAGGATTACCTTTTTATTAATCCAGTGGAACTCACATATATTTTTTCTCTCTCCTTATGCAAGGCTCGAGTATCATACTACCATGGTCTTCCTAAGAGTATATGGCACACATCCATTTCGAGGATGTCACATACAACTTAGTCTTTATAACTATTGTCAATGGATAATGGAACATAACATATTTATGATATTTGAGCTTCTCCTCCTTTCTTTATCCAACCAATCTTGTAGTGGTTGGGGTGAGCTCCACTTTTAAGATTCAAGGTTGTCACTAACTTTCTTGAAACAAAGTTTTCACTGCTGCCACTGTCTATTATGACAATGCAAATCTTCCCTTGAATCGTCATCTTGTTTTAAATAGACTATGCCTCTATGGTTGCTGCTTTTCTTTTGGAGTGATCAGTATCTTCTGTAGCACACATGACATGTTGTCTCCCTTATCAACCTCTTCCTCCTCTTCTTTATGACTTCTCTGATTTACATCTTCATCAACATCTATTATTGCCATTGTCTTATGTTGAGGACAAAAATTTGAGGGATGGTCTGCTTGTCCACACCTTTAACAGGTTCCTGAGAAAGGCTTGTTATAGGAATTTCTAAGTCTTTTACTAGCTTCAGTTGTTTCCCTTTTGTTGTTCTATTCTTCCTTCTTTTCTAGTTCTTTATTCTTTTCTGCCACATTAGCTTTATTAGTTCCATTAGGTGCTGAAATATATTTAAATGTTGAATTTTCCTACACTCCTTTCCTTGTAAACTTCGATCAGCTTTCTATCATTTCTTTTACTGATTCTGTATAGACTATGGCTTCTTATAACCATTGAAACGTTGGAGCTTTACTTTCTCCCTTAGGTCCATCCACAACCCTCATGTGAATCTAGAAATCAGATGTTGTTCATTTACCATCAGATTTGTTCGAGCTTCTAGCCGGTGAAACTCCTCAATGTACTCTACTGTTTTTCAGGATCCTTGTTGGCAATTTTGATATTGAGTATATAGGGTCTGTTCATAGTTGGGAGGTAAAATCTCAGCTTCATTAATTTCTTCTTTTTTTCCCATGATCGAATTGGGTTCTTCCCTTGTTTTTGTCGATTGACTGCTATTTAATCCCACCATGTTGATGCTCCACCGTTTAACTTCAATGCCACCAAATGAACCTTCTTATGTTCAGCTGCTTCCATGTAACTGAAATATTTTCAGTGTTTTTAATCCAATCAATAAAAGTCTCTATTTCGTTTACCGTCGTATATAAGGAGGTTTATTTTCATCTTATATTTGTGTGCTTCTACTCTTCTTTGTCTGATTGGTGCAAATCAACGTCCTCTATCGTTGATGGTTTCATTGCTATCTTCTTCTTCACTTGAGGAACTCCAATCTTGATTTTATGGCCACTGTTCTTCATGTCTATCTCTTCTTTGAAACCAGTTGAGTCTCCTTTCTTGGTAATTTTCTTGATTTCTATAGCCTCCCAGATGTTTTGCACCTCCTCTTCTTTGTGCCTTCCTTTTAGCTGAACTGGAGCTATGACGTGTAGTCTTCCAACTACCGTCTTCAAAGTGTCACGAATTCCCTCCAAGGTGTTCTCAACTAACAGCAAGTGTCTGGTTGTTGTTCTTGGAGAGAGGACGGGTGTTTCTCCCTCCTCTTGTTGTTCCTCCATTACCGGAGCTCCTCGGCGACGATTAGCCATCGGTCTCAAGTCCGATGAAGCTCTGATACCAATTTGGTGTAAACCAAAGTATGTTTTTTTTTTTAAAATTTCTCTTATATTCCCAATATGGTGAAGATGTTTATTTATACTAGAATTTAACAGTTGTGTAACTGCTTAGTTCAAACAACTTCAACCGCTTTTGGTTAGTTATCTAGGTTTTAGTTACATCAGGTTGAGACTAATGTGTTATGCAAGATAATGCCTTATGCGAAATGTTTTGTGAAATTATGTGTTTATTGATAAACTGATTTGTGTTCAAATGTAAGATTTGACGAAATGATTTATGGAAAGGATTTTATAAAACCTCACTATGTCTTTTAGACTTACGTTTTAAAATTTCATATTCCAACACTACAAGAAAATGGGGCTCTCCCGACGTACAAAATCGTCGGAAGATATATGAAAAGCGTCGAAAAAGTCTTTTCCGATGCATAAATATACGTCGAGATACAAGTCGGGAAAAATGTGTCGGGAGAGAATTTCTCGACACACAACATTGTGCGTCGGGAGTTCCTAGACATCTTCGAACATTGTATGAACATCAAAGACGATGTCAATATAACGTCGGGAGATGTCTTTTTTTTTAAATGCCTTCCATTTTAAATGGAAGGCATATACATTCATTTCTTGTATTCACCCCCGTCCCATTAATTTTTTATTTACCCCTCTTTAATTATTAATTCAACACCCCCCTTCCATAAAAATTCTAATCCAATCCTAAACTACCTTTAATTTTCAATCAACGATTCTAATCATCCCCTAATAAAACATAATATTATTGCTAAAACATAATTCAAAATCTTATTCCTAAAACAAAAAAAAATTCAAAAACCAAATTTCTAATTCAAAACATAAATTCGAGACCTTTGACATCGTTCTAAATTGGGTCCTTTCTTCGTAGTCTATAGCATTGGCCCTTTTTTCAACGTTTTCAGACGAAAATAAAAAACTTACTCTCGGGCATATTTTTTTCGGCCTTTATGGGCAAAAAACTTTAATATCAGACAAAACGAGGCCACCCAGTGGTTAGATGTGAATTTTCGAGACCTTTGACATCGTTCTAAATTGGGTCATTTCTTCGTAAGCAATAGCATCAGCCATTTTTTCAACGTTTTGGGACGAAAATAAAAAATTGACTCTCAGACATATTTTTTTCGGCCTTTCTGGGTAAAAAACTTTAATATCATGCAACACGAGGACACCCAGTGGTTAGATGTGAATTTTCGAGACCTTTGACATCGTTCTAAATTGGGTCCTTTCTTCGTAGTCTATAGAATTGGATCCTTTCTTCGTAGGCTATAGCATTGGCCCATATTTCACGTTTTAGGACGAAAATAAAAAACTGACTCTCAGGCATATTTTTTTCGGCCTTTTTGGGCAAAAAACTTTAATATCATGCAAAACGAGACCAACTAGTAGTTATATGTGAATTTTCGAAACCCTTGACATCGTTCTAAATTGAATCCTTTCTTCGTAGGCGATAGCATTGGCCCATTTTTCAACGTTTCGGGACGAAAATAAAAAACTGACTCTCGGGCATATTTTTTTCGGCTTTTATGGGTAAAAAACTTTAATATCACCCAAAATGAGGCCACCCAGTAGTTAGATGTGAATTTTCGAGACCTTTGACATCGTTCTAAATTGGGTCCTTTCTTCGTAAGCTATAGCATTGCCCCCTTTTTTCAACGTTTTGTGACGAAAATAAAAAAAACAGACTCTCGTGCATATTTTTTTCAACCTTTATGGGCAAAAAACTTTGATATCACGTAAAACGAGGCCACCCAGTAGTTGGATGTGAATTTTCGAGACCTTTGACATCGTTCTAAATTCTGTCCTTTCTTCGTAGGCTATAGCATTGTCCCTTTTTTCAACGTTTCAGGAGGAAATTAAAAAATTGACTCTCAGGCATATTTTTTCAACTTTATGGGCAAAAAACTTTGATATCACGTAAAACGAGGCCACCCAGTTGTTAGATGAGAATGATCAAGACCTTTGACATCGTTCTAAATTGGGTCCTTTCTTCGTAGTCTATAGCATAGGTAATTTTTTCAACGTTTTGGGACGAAAATAAAAAAACGGACTCTCGGACATATTTTTTTCAGCCTTTATGGGCAAAAAACTTTAATAGCATGCAAAACGAGGCCACCCAGTGGTTAGATGTGAATTTTCGAGACCTTTGAAATCGTTCTAAATTGGGACCTTTCTTCATAGGCTATAGCATTGGGTCCTTTCTTCGTAGGCTATAGCATTGACCCATTTTTCACGCTTTGGGACGAAAATAAAAAACTGACTCTCGTGCATATTTCTTTCTGCCTTTATGGGCAAAAAACCTTGATATCACACAAAACGAGGCCACCTAGTAGTTAGATGTGAATTTTCGACCCTTTGACATCGTTCTAAATTGGGTCATTTCTTCGTAAGCTATAACATTGGCTCTTTTTTCAACGTTTTGGAACGAAAAAAAATAACCGACTCTCGGGCATATTTTTTTTGGCCTTTATGGGCAAAAGACTTTGAAAAACGAGGACACCCACTAGTTAGATGTGAATTTTCGATACCTTTGACATTGTTCTAAATTGGGTCCTTTCTTCGTAGGCTATAGCATTGGCCCTTTTTTCAACGTTTTGGAACGAAAACAAATAACCGACTCTCGAGCATGTTTTCTTTTGCCTTTATGGGCAAAAGACTTTGAAAAACGAGGTCACCCAGTAGTTAGATATGAATTTTCGAGACCTTTGACATCGTTCTAAATTTGGTTCTTTCTTCGTAGGCTATAGCATTGGCCTTTTTTTCAACGTTTTGAGACGAAATAAAACACTGACTCTCGGGCATATTTTTTTCGTCCTTTATGGGAAAAAAACTTGAATATCACGCAAAACGAGGTCACCTAGTACTTAGATGTCAATTTTCGAGTATTTTTACATTGTTCAAAATTGGGTCATTTCTTCGTAGGCTATAGCATTGGCCCAAATTTCACGTTTTGGAACGAAAATAAAAAACTGACTCTCGGGCATATTTTTTTCGACATTTGGGCAAAAAACTTTAATATCATGCAAAACGAGACCACCCAGTAGTTAGATGTGAATTTTCGAGACCTTTGTCATCGTTCTAAATTGAATCCTTTCTTCGTAGGCGATAGCATTGGCCCTTTTTTCAACGTTTCGGGATGAAAAAAAAAAAAAGACTCTCGAGCATATTTTTTTTTTGCTTTTATGGGTAAAAAACTTTAATATCACGCAAAACGAGGCACCCAGTAGTTAGATGTGAATTTTTTAGACCTTTGACATCGTTCTAAATTGTGTCCTTTCTTCGTAGGCTATAGCAGTGCAGCTTTTTTCAACGTTTTTTGACGAAAATAAAAAAACTAGCTCCCGTGCATATTTTTTTTGGCCTTTCTGGAAAAAAAAACTTTGATATCACGCAAAACGAGGTTATCCAGTAGTTAGATGTGAATTTTTGAGATCTTTGACATCGTTCTAAATTGGGTCCTTTCTTCGTAAGCTATAGCATTGGCCCTTTTTTCAACGTTTTGGGACGAAAATAAAAAACTGACTCTCGTGCATATTTTTTTTTGCCTTTATGGGAAAAAAACTTTGATATCAAGCAAAACGAGACCACCCAGTAGTTAGATGTGAATTTTAGAGACCTTTGACATCGTTCATAAATATTATCCTTTCTTTGTAGGCTATAGCATTGTCCCTTTTTTCAACGTTACGGGACGAAAATAAAAAACTGACTCTCAAGCATATTTTTTTCAACTTTATGAGCAAAAAACTTTGATATCACGCAAAACGAGGCCACCCAGTTGTTAGATGTGAATGATTGAGACCTTTGACATCGTTCTAAATTGTGTCCTTTCTTCGTAGGTTATAGCATTGGTCCTTTTTTCAACGTTTTGGGATGAAAATAAAAAAACTGACTCTCGGGCATATTTTTTTCAGCCTTTATGGGCAAAAAACTTTAATATCACGCAAAACGAGACCACCCAGTGGTTAGATGTGAATTTTCGAGAATTTTGACATCGTTCTAATCTCGGTACTTTCTTCGTAGGCTATAGCATTCCTTTCTTCTTAGGCTATAGCATTGGTTCCTTTTTCAACGTTTTGGGACGAAAATAAAAAACTGACTCTCAGGCATATTTTTTTCAGCGTTTATGGGCAAAAACTTTAATATCACTCAAAACGAGACCAAGCAGTAGTTAGATGTTAATTTTTGAGACCGTTAACATCATTCTAAATTGGGTCCTTTCTTCGTAGGCGATAGCATTCGCCCTTTTTTCAACGTTGCGGAACGAAAATAAAAAACTAACTCTCGGGCATATTTTTTTCGGCCTTTATGGGAAAAAACTTTAATATCATGCAAAACGAGGCCACCCAGTGGTTAGATGTAAATTTTTGAGACCTTTGAAATCGTTCTAAATTGGGACCTTTCTTCGTAGGCTATAGCATTGACCCATTTTTCACGGTTTGGGACGAAAACAAAAAACTGACTCTCGGGCATATTTTTTTCGGCCTGTATGGGCAAAAACTTTAATATCACACAAAACAAGACCACCCAGTAGTTAGATGTTAATTTTCGAGACCCTTGACATCGTTCTAAATTGGGTCTTTACTTCGTAGGCGATAGCATTGGCCCTTTTTTCAACGTTTCGGAACGAAAATAAAAAACTAACTCTACGGCTTATTTTTCTTGGCCTTCATAGGCAAAAAACTTTAATATCATGCAAAATGAGGCCACCCAGTGGTTAGATGTGAATTTTCGAGACCTTTGACATTGTTCTAAATTGAGACCTTTCTTCGTAGGCGCATTGACCCATTTTTCACGCTTTGGGACGAAAATAAAAAACTGACTCTCGGGCATATTTTTTTCAGACTTTTTGGGCAAAAAACTTTAATATCACGCAAAACGAGCCCACCCAGTAGTTAGATGTGAATTTTCGAGACCTTGGACATCGTTCTAAATTGGGTGCTTTCTTCGTAGGCTATAGCATTGACCCTTTTTTCAACGTTTCGGGACGAAAATAAAAAACTAACTCTCGGGCTTATTTTTTTCAGCCTTTATGGGCAAAAAACTTTAATATCATGCCAAATGAGGCCACCCAGTGGTTAGATGTGAATTTTCGAGACCTTTGACATCGTTCTAAATTTGGACCTTCTTCGTAGTTTATAGCATTGGGTCCTTTCTTCGTAGGCTATAGTATTGACCCATTTTTCACGCTTTGGGACGAAAATAAAAAACTGACTCTCGGGCATATTTTTTTCAGCCTTTTTGGGCAAAAAACTTTAATATCACACAAAACGAGCCCACCTAGTAGTTAGATGTGAATTTTCGAGACCTTGGACATCGTTCTAAATTGGGTGCTTTCTTCGTAGGCTATACCATTGACCCTTTTTTCAAAATTTTGGGACGAAACTAAACAAACTGACTCTCAGGCATATTTTTTTCGGCCTTCAGGGGCAAAAAACTTTGAAAAATGAAGTCACCCAGTAGTTAGATGTTAATTTTCGACACCTTTGACATCGTTCTAAATTGGATCTTTTCTTCGTAGGCTATAGCATTAACCCTTTTTCAACGTTTTGGGACGAAAATACAAAAACTGACTCTCGGGCATATTTTATTCGGCCATTATGGCCAAAAAACTTTGATATCACGCAAAACGAGGCCACCGGTTGTTAGATGTGAATTTTTGAGACCTTTGACATCGTTCCAAATTGCGTCCTTTCTTCGTAGGCAATAGCATTGGCCCTTTTTTCAACGTTTTGAGACGAAAATAAAAAAACTGACTCTCGGGCATATTTTTTTCGACATTTATGAGCAAAAGCTTTGAAAAACGAGGCCACCCAGTAGTTAGATGTGAATTTTCGACACCATTGACATGGTTCTGAATTGGGTATTTTCTTTGTAGGCTATAGCATTGGTCATTTTTTCAACATTTTAGGACGAAAATAGAAAAATTGACTCTCGGGCATATTTTTTTCAGCCTTTATGGGCAAAAAACATTGATATCACCCAAAACGAGGCCATTCAGTAGTTAGATGTGCATTTTTGAGACCTTGGACATCGTTCTAAATTGGGTCCTTTCTTTGTAGGATATAGCATTGGGACTTTTTTCAACGTTTTGGGATGAAAATAAAAAAACTGACTCTCGGGCCTATTTGTTTTGGCCTTTATAGGCAAAAAAATTTGATATCACGCGAAACGAGGCCGCCCAATAGTTAGATTTTAATTTTCGACCCTTTGACATCTTCTAAATTAGATCCTTTCTTCGTAGGCTATAGCATTGACTCTTTTTTCAACGTTTTGGGACGAAAATTAAAAAAGCTTACTCTCTGGCATATTTTGTTGTTTTTATGGGCAAAAAACTTTGATATCACGCAAAATGAGGCCACCCAGTAGTTAGATGTGAATTTTCGAGACCTTTGAAATCATTCTAAATTGGGTCCTTTCTTCGTAGGCGCATTGGCCCTTTTTTCAAAATTTTGGGACAAAAATAAAAAAACTGACTCTCGGGTATATTTTTTTTGGCCTTTATAGGCAAAAAACTTTGATATCACGCAAAACGAGGCCACCAATTTTTAGATGTGAATTTTTTAGAGGTTTAACATCGTTCCAAATTGGTTCTTTTCTTGGTAGACTATAACATTGGCCCTTTTTTCGACGTTTTGGTACAAACATAAAAAAACTGACTCTCGAGCATATTATTTTCGGCCTTTATGGGCAACAAACTCTGATATCACGGAAAACGACGCTACCCAGTAGTTAGATGTGCATTTTCGAGACCTTTGACATCGTTCTAAATGGGGTGCTTTCTTCGTAGGCTATAACATTGGTCCTTTTCTCAATGTTTTGTTACGAAAATAAAAAATCTGACTCTCGAGCATATTTTTTTTGGACTTTATTGGCAAAAATTTTTGATATCACGCAAAACGACACCGCCCAGTAGTTAGATGTGAATTTTCGAGACCTTTGACATCGTTCTAAATTGGGTCCTTTCTTCGTAGGCTATAGCATTGGCCCTTTTTTCAACGTTTTGGGACGAAAATTTAAAAACTGACTCTCGAGCATTTTGTTTTGCCTTTAAGGGCAAAAAACTTTGATATCACGCAAAACGAGGCCACCCAGTAGTTAGATGTGTATTTTCGAGACCTTTGACATCGTTCTAAATTGGGTCCTTTTTTCGTAGGCTATAGCATTGAGCCTTTTTTAAACGTTTCGGGACGAAAATAAAATATCTGACTCTCGGGCCTATTTTTTTCGGCCTTTGTAAGCAAAAAACTTTGATATCCCGCAAAACGAGACCACCCAGTAGTTAGATTCGAATTTTTGACCCTTTGACATCGTTCTAAATTGGGTCCTTTCTTCGTAGGCTATAGCATTGGCTCTTTTTTCAACGTTTTGGGACGAAAATTAAAAAAACTGATTCTCGGGCATATTTTTTTAGTTTTTATAGGCAAAAAACTTTGATATCACGCAAAACGAAGCCACCTAGTAGTTAGATGTGAATTTTCTAAACTTTTGACATGGTTCTAAATTGGGTTCTTTCTTCGTAGGATATAACATTGACACTTTTTTCAACAATTTGGAACGAAAACAAATAACCTACTCTCGGGCATAATTTTTTTGGACTTTATAAGCCAAGGACTTTGAAAAACGAGGCCACCCAGTAGTTAGATGTGAATTTTCAGGACCTTTGAGATCGTTTTAAATTGGGTCCTTTCTTCGTAGGCTATAGCATTGGTTCTTTTTTCAATGTTTTGGGATGAAAATAAAAAAACTGACACTCGGGCATATTTTATTCTGCATTTATGGGCAAAAAACTTTGATATCACACAAAACGAGGCCACCAGTTGTTATATGTAAATTTTTGAGACCTTTGACATTGTTCTAAATTGGGTCCTTTCTTCGTAGGCTATAGCATTGACCTTTTTTCAAAATTTAGTCACGAAAATAAAATACTAACATCGATCTAAAGTGGGTCCTTTATTCGAAGGCTATAGCTGACTCTCGATATAAAAAAACTGACTCTCGGGCATATTTTTTTCGGCTTTTATATTCAAAAAACTCTGATATCACGCAAAATGAGGCCTCCCATTAGTTAGATGTGAATTTTCTAGACAGTTGACATCGTTCTAAATTGGGTCATTTTTTCGTAGGCTATAGCTTTGGCCTTTTTTTCAACGTTTTGGGACGAAAATAAAAAACTGACTCTCGAGCATATATTTTTCGGCCTTTATGGGCAAAAAAAGTTTTATTTCACACAAAACGAGGCCACCCAGTAGTTAGATATGAATTTTCTAGACCTTTGACATCGTTGTAAATTGGGCTCTTCTTTGTAGGCTATAGCATTGGTCATTTTTTCAACGTTTTGGGACGAAAATAAAAAAATAACTCTCTGGCATATTTTTTCGACCTTTATGGGCAAAAAACTCTGATATCAAGCAAAACGAGGCCACCCAGTAGTTAGATGTGAATTTTCAAGAACCTTGACATCGTTCTAAATTTGGTCATTTCTTCGTAGGCTATAGCATTGGCCCTTTTTTCAATGTTTTGGGACGAAAATAAAAACTTACTCTCGGGCCACCCAGTAGTTAGATGTGAATTTTCGAGACCGTTGCAACGTTCTAAATTGGGTCATTTCTTCGTATTCTATAGTATTGGCCCTTATTTCATCGTTTTGGGACGAAAATAAAAAACTGACTCTCGGGTATATCTTTTTCGGCCTTTACGGGCAAAAAACACTGATATCACGCAAAATGAGCCCATCCAGTAGTTAGGTGTGAATTTTCGAGACCACTGACATCGTTCTAAATTGGGTCCTTCCTTCATAAGCTATAGCATTGCCCTTTTTTTCAACATTTTGGGACAAAAATAAAAAACTGACTCTCGGGTATATTTTTTTCAGCCTTTATGGGTAAAATACTCTGTTATCACGAAAAACGAACCCACCCAGTAGTTAGGTGTGAATTTTCGAGACCTTTGACATCGTTCTAAATTGGGTCGTTTCTTCGTTGGCTATAGCATGGACTCTTTTTTCAATGTTTTGGAACGAAAATAAACAAACCGACTCTTGGGTATTTTTTTTTCGGCCTTTATGGGCAAAAAACTTTGATATCATGCAAACGAGGCCACCCAGTCGTTAGATGTGAATTTTCGTGACCTTTGACATCGTTCTAAATTGGGTCCTTTCTTCGTAGGCTATAGCATTAACCCTTTTTTCAACGTTTTGGGACGAAAATAAAAAACTAACTCTAAGGCATATTTTTTTCGGCCTTTATGGGCGAAAAACTCTTATATCACGAAAAACGTGGCCACCCAGTAGTTAGATGTGAATTTTCGAGACCTTTGATATCCTTCTAAATTGGGTCTTTTCATCGTAAGCTATAGCATTGGCCGTTTTGTCAACGCTTTGGGACGAAAATTAAAAACTGACTCTCGAGCACATTTTTTCGGCCTTTATGGTAAAAAAATTCTAATATCAAGCAAAACGAGGCCACCCAGTAATTAGATGTGAATTTTTGGGACCTTTGACATCGTTCTAATTGGGTCCTTTCTTCGTAGGCTATAGCAATGGCCCTTTTTTCAACGTTTTTGAATGAAAATAAAAAACTGACTCTCAAGCATTTTTTTTTTTACCTTTATGGTAAAAAAACTCTGATATCACGCAAAACGAGGCTACCCAGTAGCTTGATGTGAATTTTCGAGACCTTTGACATCGTTCTAAATTTTTCTTGGTAGGCTATATCATTGACCCTTTTTTCAACGTTTTGGGACGAAAATAAAAAACTAACTCTTCGGCATATTTTTTTCAGCCTTTATGGGTAAAAAACTCTTATATCACGGAAAATGTGGCTACCCAGTACTTAGATGTGAATTTTTGAGACCTTTGACATCCTTCTAAATTGGGTCATTTCATCGTAAGCTATAGCATTGGCCCTTTTGGCTACGTTTTGGGACGAAAATAAAAAACTGACTCTCGAGCATATTTTTTTCGGCCTTTATGGTTAAAAAATTCTAATATCAAGCAAAACGAGGCCACCCAGTAGTTAGATGTTAATTTTCGAGACCTTTGACATCGTTCTAAATTGAGTCCTTTCTTCGTAGGCTATAGCATTGGCCCTTTTTCAACGTTATGGGACGAAAATAAAAAACTGACTCTCGAGCATATTTTTTTCGGCTTTTATGGGCAAAAAACTCTGATATCACGCAAAATGAGGCCACCCAATAGTTAGATGTGAATTTTCGCGACCTTTGACATCGTTCTAAATTGGGTCCTTTCTTCGTAGACTATAGCATTGACCCTTTTTTCAATGTTTTGGAAAGAAAGAAAAAACTGACTCTCGGACATATTTTTTTTGGCCTTTATGGGCAAAAACCTTTGATATCACACAAAACGAGCCCACCTAGTAGTTAGATGTGAATTTTCGAGACCACTGACATCGTTCTAAATTGGGTCCTTCCTTCGTAGGCTATACCATTGCTCTTTTTTTCAACGTTTTGGGACGAAAATTAAAAACTAACTCTCGGGTATATTTTTTTCGGCCTTTATGTGCAAAATACTCTGTTATCACGAAAAACGAACCCACCCAGTAGCTAGATGTGAATTTTCGTGACCTTTGACATCGTTCTAACTTGGGTTCTTTCTTCGTAGGCTATAACATTGGTCTTTTTTTAAACGTTTTTGGACGAAAATAAAAAAGTAACTCTCGGATATCACAGAAAACGAGGCAACCCAGTAGTTAGATGTGAATTTTCGAGTCCTTTGAGATCGTTTTAAGTTTGGTCCTTTCTTCGTAGGCTATAGCAGGCCGTTTTTTCAACGTTTTTGGACGAAAATAAAAAACTGACTCTCGGACATATTTTTTTTGCCTTGTGGGCAAAAAACTCGGATATCACAGAAAACGAGGTCACCCAGTAGTTAGATGTGAATTTTCGAGTCCTTTGAGATCGTTCTAAATTGGGTCCTTTCTTCGTAGGCTATAGCATTGGACCTTTTTTCAACGTTTTGGTACAAAAATAAAAACTTGACTCTCGGGCATATTTTTTTCGCCTTTGGGGACAAAAAGCTCGAATATCAAGGAAAGCGAGGCCACCCAGTAGTTAAATGTGAATTTTTGAGACCTTTGACTTCGTTCGAAATTTGGTCCTTTCTTCGAAGGCTATAGCATTGGCCATTTTTCCAATGTTTTGGGACGAAAATAAAAAACTGACTCTCGGGCATATTTTTTTTGGCCTTTATGTGCAAAAAACTCTGATATCACGCAAAACGCGGCCATCCTGTAGTTACATGTGAATTTTCGAGACCTTTGACATCGTTCTAAATTGGGTCCTTTCTTTGTAGGATATTGCATAGGTCCTTTTTTCAACGTTTTGGGACGAAAATAAAAAACTGACTCTCGGGCATATTTTTTTTTGCCTTTATGGGAAAAAGAATCTAATGTCACAGAAAACGAGGCCACCCAGTACTTAGATGTGAATTTTTGAGATCTTTGACATCGTTCTAAATTGGGTCTTTTCTTCGTAGGCTATAGCATTGACCTTTTTTTCAACGTTTTGGGACGAAAATAAAAACTGACTCTTGGGCATATTTCTTTCAGCGTTTATGGGAAAAAACATTAATATCACGCAAAACGAGGCCACCCAGCAGTTAGATGTGAATTTTCGAGACCTTTGACATTGTTCTAAATTGGGTCCTTTCTTCGTAGGCTATAGCATTGACTCTTTTTTCAACGCTTTGGGACGAAAATAAAAAACTGACTCTCGAACATATTTTTTTCGGCCTTTATGGGCAAAAAACTATGATATCACTCAAAACGAGGCCACCCAGTAGTTAGATGTGAATTTTTGAGACCTTTGACATCGTTAGAAATTGAGTCCTCTCTTCGTAGGCTATACTATTGGCCATTTTTTCAAAGTTTTGGGACGAAAATAAAAAACTGACTCTCGGGCATATTTCTTTTGGCTTTTATGGGCAGAAAACTATGATATCACGCAAAACGAGGCCATTTAGTAGTTAGATGTGAATTTTCGAGACCTTTGACATCGTTCTAAATTATGTCCTTTCTTCGTAGGCTACAACATTGACCCTTTTTTCAACGTTTTGGGACGAAAATAAAAAACTGACTCTCGGGCATATATTTTTCAACCTTTATGGGCAAAAAACTCGGATATCACGGAAAACGAGGCCACCTAGTAGTTAGATGTGAATTTTCGAGAACTTTGACATCGTTCGAAATTGGGTCATTTCTTCGTAGGCTATAGCATTGTCCCTTTTTTTAACGTTTTGGGACGAAAATAAAAAAATGACTCTCGGCCATATTTTTTCGGCCTTTATTGTAAAAAAAATTTGATATCACGCAAAACGAGGCCACTCAGTAGTTAGATGTGAATTTTCGAGACCTTTAACATCATTCTAAATCTTTCTTTGTAGGTAGAAACAAATAGTCGACACTTTAAAATATATATGCTATAATACACTTTGTAATATTCATACATTTCCAATCAAGTTTGAACAATTTACAAGTATGAAATTTCAGCCCTTAATCAAAACCAGTGTAAATATCATCAGAATACATATAACATGATTTTCTACACAAGCATAAACAACCAACCGGTAAGCCTTCATCTCTGAAAATATTCTTTGTTGCTTGAACCATGCTAGCCAGTGTATTTTGATGGTCCAAATAAACTTCTTTGAAGGAAAACTCATGAAGTTGTCGGCTCCAGTTGAACCTACAAAGACAACATGAATATAAGCATACATCACAGTGCAAGATAGTACAACTCGCTTAAAGAGAGTACACCATGAATATAGCAAACTGTCAGAAAATTTTACTCTGTAGCAAGAACAAAGAATGTAAAAAAGAATTCATTGTTGCTCATTCTATACTAAGGATTCATTGTTGGATATCTCATCAACATCAACAACCACGAGATGGGATGAGATATCCAACAATGCACCTTTATGTCTCTCAAATACAAATATAAAAGACTGGAGATCCCGGCACCACCCCCATTTGACAGGCTAGTTCCGAAAATGAAGATATCTTGTCTATAAAAGAAGAGCAAATTAAACAACAAAACAGAGCCATATATGTGAAGTTTGTATAATATTGGCAACTGACCTTAGAGCATGATTAAACCTACAAAACAGAGCAACATTGAAGAATAGAACACCAATAATCTCATGACAAATAAACAATAAAAAACCTGAAGTGAAATTAGTTTTGAAGATCAATATCCAAATCCTTTATTCTAGCTAGATTGACAACTACAATGGGTAAAAGTAGCTCGACAATCTCAGCTTTTAGCAACACAATATCTAGACATAATCTGAAAGCTGCAGAGAATTAACCCCATCAACAAAAACTCATTGATTGATATTAGAAAGCTAAAAAAGAAAGAAAATGAAAAAGAGAGGGAAAAAAAACCTTAGAACTATACCTTTAAATCTCCTCTCGACAAGTACGTAAATTGTTTACCACATGAGTGACACCATCACCGGAGTCGATGACTAACCCAGCTAGTAAACCTGCCAGCACAAAAAGAAAAAATTAAGTAAAAAATTAGATGAAAACTATAAGAAAAAAATTGAGAAAGAAAAATAGTGGAGAAAGATGACAAGTTCAAAAAAATAACTAAGCACAATTTTGACTTTCAATTCAACTTTACAAGCACCTTAAACATATAAAGTTAAAACTGCTTGGATTTGAATGAAGACCCCATAAAAGTTATACTTCTCAAACATGGTCTCAACCTATAAGGTTAAATTGACCCAGCTCATTAAATTGAGCAAATGAAATTGAAATAACATTGAAAGAAAATCAAATATCACAAACCATTTTTTCACGGTTCTTTGAAGGATTGAAAGGTGGCTCTGTGAGCAAAATTTTACAAACCATTTTTTCACGGTTCTTTTAGCCCAACATTATGATTTGTCCATGGGAAAAATGTATAAAGCTCAAAGTATGTGGTAAATGGGAATTTAAGTATAGTGGGGTATACATTTTTTAGCACAACAAAAAAGGGAAAAAAATGCTATAACTAACCAATCTAAATGATGACTAATGAGATCACACTTGAAGTATGAGCACCAACAATAATAGTTGAGAGTAATACAAATTTCGAAAACCATACTCAGTAGCAAGCGCCACATGATAGAAAGATAACCATAACCAATGGCCATTAGAAACAAGAAAATGTGAAAATGAAGATGCAATATTCAATCTACAATACGCATTTTCAGTCATTAGTGCAAATGGTTACTTGTAACAGAGAAAAAAATTGCTTTTGCCTTATAACCATCTCAATACTTGGCTAGCGCAAATAATATGGTATTCTGCAAGGAAAACCTTTTGCAAAAGACAACTTGAAATAGTTAGGAACTGAGGAACTTTAATCATTTCCAACTTTTCTTCTCATATATCAATACTCAACTTATAAGATATAACGCAACTAATAAGCTATAACCACTATTTGGTGCATTCAAGTAGCATATTCTTAAAACTCCATATACCTTCGCTACCCCTTGTTGTGGTATAATATTCTTAGAAAACAAAATCTTCAGTAAAAGGTGCATCATTGACGTTGCTGCAACACTCATGAAATAAACAATCATTAACTGATAATATTTAGAAAACATTTGCACCAAATATTAACTAAAGAAAACAGTTAGTCTAACTCTCTCCAAATTAGATTACCTAATATAAGAGTAAAGAGGCTACAATATAAAAAAAGGCCAATTTCCGTCCAGTGTGCCTAAAATTAAAGTGCCCAATTGCCGTGCATTGCAAAACAAAAGGCTGAAGATCTATAACTTCAAAATGGCAAAATAAAGTTAAATTATAAACTTAAAAGCAATAAAATACCAATTCATTACATACACATCGACACAAATTTTTCTATCTTGCAAGAAGCCCCCACATGAAACATTATGATCTCTTTAATAAGAATTCTATTACCTAGCCTTTTCCACATAAATGCCTAGTAATAATAATAATAGAGTTGAGTAATATGTAGAAGGCAGCTTACATGCTGGCCAAATACTTCAGTTTGGTAACTGAGGGATAAAGCGATCTTGAAAAGCCTACTAAGTCCAAGCTTCTGCAATCAGGATAAATTAAAAAACTAAATCCATTATGGAAAAAGAAAATCAAATTGGAAGGGGAAAACTCGAAGGCAAAGTCACTGAAAAAGGAAAAGGAAAAAAAAAATGCCAAAACTGATTTAAATTTATCTCAAGGCAAAAAATTCTCATCCTAGCTCTGATAAAAAATCCTTTCAATAGAACTTACTCTTGTTTCATTTTCATCAAGAGGTTTGCTATCGTCCACCAAAGTCAAATTTCCCACCACCTCACTATCACCATCAACCCCAAACTCCACTACAATCAACAATCAAACCATTTTTCAGAAAATGCCATAACCAAAATGAAAATAAAAGAACAAATGAAGACTGATCTTGCAGGAAACAAAAAAGTTAAAAAAAAAAAAAACATGTTTACATGCATATATGTTGTTCACTCGAGGGTGAGAAGCCAAACATGACACAAGCTAATAAGGTAATTAATTGAGTACATGCCCGTCTAAATGGTTGAGCCAAAAAATCTCTAATAAATGCCAACAATAAATCCTACATAAGTCTAATGCTATTTTCATAAACAGAAGTAACTGAAAAAGGGAAAGCAACAGGACCCAAGTCACAAAACCCAGAAACAATTGATATAATTAAAAACAAATTCTCGAACGTCCATGAAACAAATATTCATTCAATTCTCATGCACGTTTTGCAGCAGAAAGACAACAATTAATTTTAAGAAACAAACTACAACACATATTCCTTCCATTTAAACAACATCCCTAAATTTCTTTTCCTCCAATCTCCCAACCAAAGAAAAAACACAGCAATCTAACTATTACTCAAAAAAATATATATATCTGCAATATAACAATAGTTCACACAAAATAGTTCTAAAGATGCTAAGAATGAAAAATTTATATCTAAAATATTCATAACAAACCCAAAATTTTATTCGTTAGTGATTAATCAGGATTCATTAGTTAGCTCAATAGCTAAGCCTAAGCCAAAAAGTGGACTTCAAGTTAGTCCATAAAAATAACTCAAAATGAATTTTCATTTGGATGGTAACGTTAGAATGTAAAACATAATGACGAAAACCACACCTACATTATTTTTGTTTTCATTGCATAATCAATTGTAAAATTTTAGCTTCTTAGTATCCAATGCCAAATTCAAATCCGTAACAAGTTATAAACTTCATTCACATGTGAAAACACAACCAAAACCTACTTTCAGTAATCAGAACTGCAATTGAGGAATTATTTTCAACAAGTACAAGCATTTCAAATCTATATTAACTCAAGTATAAAACTTATGCTCTTAATCCATTGAAAACTACAGCATTGATGATTAAATGAGAAACTTTGTGCATTTCCCAGCATGTACACGAAAAACTAACAAAATCCATACACTCGAATGTAGAGTAAAGAATTCATGTAGTTGATTGACCGATTTTGTTACATTCAAAACCTGAGCAACGATATCTATTACGTAGAAGGAGAGTTTGAGTATGACCTCGAGTAGAACACCTACCGTCGTTCGTCGTGGGTCACCAACAGTCATTTGGGTGTGCAGTTCAGGTTGGTATGGGTCCGCGTTTGCGTGCATCACTAAAGAACTTCCATGTCGTCGGCCCTCAACTTTCGTGGGTCACCGCTAGCCGATGAGAAAATAAAGGATCTTTGTGTGGCTGGTCGAAACGAGTTGGAGAGAAAATGAGAGTCTAGGGATTTCTTTTTTCGTGGATATGGAGAGGAGGGTAAGAGAAAATTAGAAATATATTATATTTTATTTTAATAAGTTTTCTTAAAATAAAATTATTTAATATTTTTACCTTTTATGACATCAAATAACTGTCACGGAAAGATACAATCCGAAAATAACATTTTTTCCTGCCAAAAACTCGTATTTTGACATTCCGTGACAGTTTTTTCTTCCCTCCTTTTAGTTTGGATTGTATTGAACTGTCATTGAATGTCATTTTTGTTGTAGTGACAATTCTTTCTTATTTTTCTATCTTCAAGGCTCATTTTTCTCCAATAAAGGTACATCCCTAATCATCATGCATTCTGAGCTTTGGAACATGTTTAACATCTCTCAAAAGAACCTATTTGTTGTACTGAGCCTCTTCCAATTATCTCATATTCATTGTTATTACCCATGTAAACCGAGTCTCTTTTCTCTGATTTGTAGTCAACAAACAAGCTCTTCTTAGAAGTAATATGGTAGGCCCAATTTAATGCCCCAAAAATTAAGATAATTTTTTTAGATAATTATCTTAGTTTCGTTTAATTAGGGATTTAATTTATTGGGTGTTATTTTTATTTTATGTAATGGAAAGTATTTGGTTCAATGTAACGCAAGGGTCACGTTGACCGTTCGAACATTCTAGCTTTCACCAGTTGCTTCGTCGTCTACACCGTTGTCGTCATCGCATCTCTGTTCAAGCACAGGTGAAGCCGCACGTCCAGCCGTCCCCTCTACTTGAGTGTAGTATGAGCTGGTCCTTCTCTCAATTGTAGTTAAACGAGCCGACTGTCCTCTTCACAAGTCGTTCCCCCTCGCAAGTCGTTCCCCCGAACCGTCTTCCTCTACTTGCCAAAGGTGTGAGCCGCCCCTTTGCAGAGCCTATTTGTCTCCTTTTCACCTATCTTTAAGCAACTTCTTGGTGAGTTTTGATTAGTTTTTTTTATTGAGTTTTGGACATGCCCATCAAATATTATTTTTGGTCTAAAATAAATTAATTTTGGATTAAGTTGACTTATTTTCTGAAATTTGAATTTTTTCCCTCAAGGTTCATTTGGCCAATATTTTTTAGAAGAAATGAGTGGGATTTTCCCAATAAGGTTAAATTAGTTTCAACCTCAACTTTGGATAAGTTGTTTAATTTGAGAAGAAAGCTTTGATTGTGACAGATAAGGGTTATATTTTTAGCTAATCTCGAGGTAATAGATTCTATTACTGGACCTTCGACATAAATTTAAGAGCTTGCATGTATTTACAGTTATGCATTGTTGATGGTAGCTAAAATGCATAACAAGATGATGATGACGACTGATATTATATTATGATGATCATTGATTATCACACCCTGCCCCGCAGACCCGTCTGCTTGTCTCGTGTGATGCAGTGCGACTTGAGCATCTTTGACACGGTTAAACGCTAAAGACACTCGTCTTAACTTTTTTATCTTAGCTTAAACACCAAAAGATTTAACTTAACAAATATACTTTCCGTGATTAGAACTTAGACCGAAAAACATAAACAACACTTTAACTTTATTCCTTAAGGCGTTTAGTACAAGAATACAGAGATATAACACTTAACCAAAAATACTACAACAACACTTAAAGTTAAACGTCAGGAAGCTTTTTGCCTAGCAAGTCTAAACTTCCTCTCCTCTTGACCTCAACGCCTCAGTTCTGGAAGATAAATTTTGAAAGAATAAGTTTAAAAGACTCGGTGAGGTTTTATGAAAGCTTTTTCACAATACTTTTTCATAAACAACATTAAATCATTTAAACATACCGACAAATCATTTCATTTCGCATAAACCATTCTTTATGCTTAACAAATCGTTTCATTTATATCATAATAATTTCACATAAACATACATTAGTTAACAGTCATTCCTTTCGCCAAAGATCCCGAATCATTCTCTACGCTTGGTCTCATTACCTCACGTTTGACTACTGTATCAACAACATCTGAGAACATACAGATTTGTCCTTGTTGCCTAGATTGCTAAGCTTTATACACTCCTTTCAATGAATAAGCCACCTTCTTATCACCATGTAGTCCGTACACCCCATGGTGACCTTGACTCTTTATGTGCACATAAAAGTTAGCATTATCTCAAGGAAGCAACTAATGGTTTGAAAACCATTTCATAGCATTGAAATCATGTTCATCAAATCAAACTTTAACTCTATAAATTATGCTTGAAAACATAGATATTTTTCATAGAAATCTCTTTTTAAAACACTTTTTCATTTGAAATCATCTTTCAAAATAGTAAAGCGAAACCACAAAACTTTTAAGAAGAAAACCACTCACAAACTGAAGTCTTTTTCTTCTCCTTCCAAGCCTCTTCTCGCGAACTAAACCGGTAGCACTTCAACAGTTTTCTTTTTTTTTTCTTCCCAATCAAATGACTGAGGTCCTTTATTTATAGAGCTCTTAAACCAGCTTAGTCAAGCTTAAACTCTTCTCAAGTCAACAGCTCATGCTTCTTAATGGAGAACATGTAAACTTAAGATGTGTCCTTAATCATGCTTAACTTAAATTCCACACGTGGCCCACTAACTAGACTTGTGAAATTTTTATAAACTTTCCTTACTTCTTCTCACCAAACTTCATTGTGCAATAAACTTCACTCGCCCAACCTTTTTCACGAATAACCTTATCGCGTTGTTATACTTGAACTCCAAGAACTCTTCCTCACAAATTCACCAACCTTTCCTTGCATAAAACTTTTATACTTAAACTTCAAGGTTTCCTCGCAGACTTCTTCTTCGTGAAACACTTGGTTCTTGTTGGAAAGACTAGACCAAACGCCTAATCTAAATACTTTAGTAAAAAAAAAATTCTCTTTTTAACTTAAATTTTGATACGGGTCTTACACTGATATTATTATGATTAAGATGACTGATATGTTTATGATGTTTATGACACATGATATATTAATCACATGCTTAAGGACGTTATGATTAATATTCATGTCATGTTCAAGATGTTTATGATGATGTTACATGTTAAGGATGGGTATTCTCTTTAACTTTGTCTAAAGATTATACCCATATGGATGATCCTCGAAATCACCACCTTTTCACAGATTTATGACTGTATGAGTTCGATGGGACCACCAGTCTGTCATGTTTATGTATATGAGTGGTCCAATGGGATCACTACAGCCTTATATCATAGGTTGTCCTTCGAATCACTGATAGATGAGAGTGTTCCTTCAGGATCACTAGATTGCATATGTTCCATCGGGCCCACAATAGTTATGGATACCTCCTTACAGAATCTTAATAGGAAGTTAATAGACACCTAGCGAGACTAGTAGTAGGTCCCTTACTAAGTATATATTTATACTCAGCCTTTTCTATGTTTAATATTTTAAGCAAAAGTAAAGATAGAGGAAAGCTGGCGAGCGACATGGAGGATTCGTGACATGTCATATGGGGACACAGTTTTGCTTTCGCTTTTCATTGTTTGTTTTTAGTGTTTTGAAATTTAATATTTTTATCTATTTATTTTTATTATTTTAAAATTGTAAAACTAGTTGAACAGTATGTTTTCATGGTATTTTTAATGAAAACTTAGTTTTCCTCTTATCAAGAAATTGTCGAGATTGTTATTTATCTTTATTGTAATGACCTCAGCTTTGTATAAAGAGTTGGGTCGTTACATCCAACCTGAGTCTAAAACCTAGCCTCCAAGCCCTTTCTCAGTTTCAACTTCCATGGCCTTTTTATTTGCAGTAGCAAGTATACCTTAGTGTTTATATTCATAAGGTTATTCTGCAACATACTCTTGATATCTTTCATGTTCTCTAGTTGTCTTTGTGTCATCTCTTCTATGGTCTTTGTACCTTTTAGAATCTTCTATTTTTCTTTTTTGTTGCACTTCGATGGAGCTAAGTGTAATAGAAGAAAAAACTTGCAAAACAAAAGCACATTAATAGACTGGTTGAGTCATATAAAGTTTCCCACTTGCTCTGGTGGTCCAATATGCAAGTGGAAAACTTTCTATAGCTTACCTCTTCGATTCTTGGTCTTGTCATTTTGTGCTTATCTTTTCCCAATCAATTTTCTGGAACCACCAGAGCAATGGTCATTTTTGTTTGAAGCAACCTCATATTTCTTTCAATGCAGCTAGTAATAATGTTCAACTTTCCTCTTAGCACATTCTCATCAAGTCCCTGTGATCTTACTAGGCAATTATGCTGAGGCAATGTTTTTAGGTTTTAGTCTTTATTATTCATGTAATTTCTGAACCTACAAACAAGTACTTTTTTAATATTTTTAATTAATTTTAATATAATTTCGATTTGATATTTTAATTTTACGTTACCTATTTTACAATTTCAATCGGAATTAAATCGAATTCGGTCTTAATAAAACAAAAAATTTAATAATAAAAAAGTAAAAAAATATCTAGTAAAAGGGCTTTCCCGATGTAGAGCTGTGTCTTCGTCGCGTCGACTCTGACTTCCATGAGGCTTTGACTCCACGTCGGCATTAGTATATTACTGACATTGGGGTTGAACATCGGCATTAATATATTACTGATGTGTTGACCTTGTCAACAAAACACGCGTCGGCCAAAATTCTAAGTTGACGTCTTCACATTCCTATCGACATTACCTCTCATATGTGTTATTTACGACGCTCATGCTGATGTGCCCTTTTGCGTCGTGGTAGCCTTCGTTGATGCACTATGGCTTTCTGGTGATGCGTGGCTGCGTCGGCAGATCCCCGAATTCTTATAGTGACAGTTTTAAAAAACACTCAAAGCATTTCAATCGGATAATGGTGGTGAGTTCATTAAGATTCATAAGTTATGCAATGAAATAGGGATTGTATCTCGATACTCTTGTCCATATACCTCGGCTCAAAATGGACGTGTTGAAAGGAAGCATCATCATGTTGTTGAAACCAGATTAATGTTGTTGGCTCAAGCTACTTTGCCACTTTATTTTTTGTGGGATTCATTTTTAATAGCAACCATGTTGATAAATACTATGCCTACCAAGTTTTAAAAGGAAAATTTCCTTATGAAACTCTTTTCAAAATCAAACCCAACCTCACATATTTAAATTTTTTTTGTTGTGCTTGCTTTCCTTGTTTAAGACCTTACCAAACACATAAATTTTCTTTCCACTCCAAAAAATGTATTTATCTTGGTTCGAGTCCTTTACACAAAGGTTTTGAATGTCTTACCTCTTCTGGAAAAATTATCATTTCTCGTCATGTTAAATTTAATGAAGATGATTTTCCTTCCACCATTTTCTTTTCTTATCCTACTAAATTGCCTAGCCCAAACTTATCCTCACCTTTTTGGCCCATAAACCCAAATTATAATTCACCCTTACCCAGCTCCCAAGCTTTACCCACAGCCTTTGTTGAGCCCAATTCAATATCTCCATCAACTGAACCAAACCCATCTCCTAATCTCATTCGAACCAAATTCAAACTCTGCCACACCCTTTACACATCACCCAGCCCAAACATCCAATCTCAATGGCTAATTAGAGGAGGATGTATATATGGTGCAACCCCCCGGGTACGTTAACTCTACTTTTCCCAACCATGTATGCAAATTTGATAAAGCCATATATGGCTTAAAACAAGCACCTCGGGCTTGGAATGTTGCTCTTTCAAGTGAACTTCTTAACATTGACTTTGTTAATTCTATATCTGATTCTTCTCTGTTTATATTAAAGAATCACAATTCTGTTATATATAGATGATGTTATAGTCACTGGGAGTAAATCTACTATGATTGATAGATTGATCAACTCTCTTGATGCTAAGTTTGCCTTAAAAGATCTTGGTTCGTTGCATTATTTCCTTGGATTTCAAATTCACTATTTTAAGTCTGAATTTATCATGAATCAGGGAAAATATGTTGATGATGTATTGCATAAGCTTCAACTTATCGATCTAAAACCATCCTCTTCTCCAAGTGTCTTAGGCAAACATCTATCTCTTATTGGTGGCACACCTCTTGCAGACCCATTTATATATCGTAGTACCCTTGGAGCACTTCAATACCTCACTAATACTAGGCCAGACATATCCTATATAGTTCGTTGGCAGATTGTTAAACGAGTACTCTATTATATAAGTGGTACCAAAGACTATGGCCTTTTATATCAACCAAACACTGACCTTTTTGTTACTGCATTCTCTGATGGTGATTAGGCCTTCAATATTGATGACCGAAAGTCAGTAACTGCCTATTGTTTGTTTGTTGGCAATAATTTAGTTTCATGGTCGTCCAAGAAACAGAGTGCGGTGGGTCGCTCAAGCACATAATCCAAATATTGAGCATTAGCTCATGCTAGTTCAGAAATTATTTGGCTCAAACAGCGGTTTTCCGAACTTAGTATCTCTAATACCACTAAAGCTATTTTATGGTGTGATAACTTAAGTGTAGGAGCTCTAGCAACCAATCCGATTTTTCATGTCAGAACCAAGCACATTGAAATTGATGTGCATTTTATTTGTGACCAAGTTCTTCATGGAGCACTTGAAGTTCAGTATATACCCTCTTCAAATCAACTAGCTGACTGCCTTACTAAACATTTTACTCTCTCTCATTTTCAGTATTTAAGGTCCAAACTCAGTGTAATTGACTTACCCTCTCGTTTGAGGGGGAATATTAGAGAAAAAAGACACAGCAGTACACATATAGATCATCTAGCACAGCTCAGTACACCCAAGTCATAGCATTCCAAAACTTTCATTTTGTTGTGAATTGATTAGAGGAACTTTTCCTCAAGCAATTATTCTTCATCACTTTATTACTCCCATTGGTTGACTGTAATTATTATTATTTTATTCTTTCCCCTCTGGAGCTTTTTGTGATTCGTGTCTAATTAGGCATTCAACCATGTGCCTCTTGAGTCTAGAATAAGCAGGAAGGTTTCCTTTAAAGCACTACTCTCTATCTAAACCCTAGACCACCCACACGAAAGGTAATTTTCAAGTCTTTAGTATTTTTGCTTTTCAAGTTTTTTGTTTCTAATGATTTCCTTTATTGGAGACGTTAAAAGTCCCACATTGGAAAAACGAAGGAGACTCATACTCCATATAATATAGATAGACTACTCCTCTCATCGTCAATTGGTTTTGAGATGGAACCTCATACTATCAAATTTAACGTCCTTTATTTCAGTGCTATTGTTGTTTTTTTTTTTTTTCGTTTCAACTTTTGTTGAAATTCTGAGGGTTACTCATTGTTTGAAAAAACAAAAGAAAGAAAGAACACATTGGAAATCCTACATGTCATACAGGATTGAGATTGCTTCTCTAAACATGGATTGTCAATTGATGGATATGTTCTTTTTGGGTTGTTTATATACGCGTAACTGCATATAACAACTAGTAATTGTATGTGTATTTTTTATGGTCAGTTTATGCTGGTATGATCCATTTTCTAAATCAAGGATGAGGATGAATACACTGGTGTTATCAATGATCCATCAGGTCCTTCCAAGGAATCTACGGGGTTTTCTTTGGACATTTTCAAAGAACATTTTGAGATTTGTAATTCAATGTAATTCAATCCAGTCTTACTTATTTTTTCTATTTCATTCTTATACATTGTAATTCAATGTACTATAGGTGGATGGATTTGTAAAAACTGTCTAAATGTGCTAACAGGTTTTGTTAGAGAATTTTCGAAGGATGTATACAAATGTTGATAAAGAACTTATTTTATGAAAATCTTCGAAAAAATTATTTGATAATAAATATTTATTGATGACTAATTTAATAATTATCGAAGGTACTATGACCTTTGAAAATTAGTTAGTAAACCTTCGAAAAATCATTAATTTTCATAGGTTAGTAAACATTCAAAAAAAAAAAAAATTCAACTGGATCTATTTCGACACTTTTCAAAGGTTGAGATAACCTTTGAAGAAAGATATATGGAAGGTCTATTAAATCCTTTTTTGAAAGTTCTGACCTTAAAATGGTCAATTTTCTTGTAGTGAAAGTATTTATAAAAGTTATTTCAAATGGACTACATTTCAGTTTTATAAGTATAAAGTCTTCCACTTGAAAATGTTTTGTGTTTTCAAGTTAAGGGTCAGCGAAAGTTTCAGAAAATGATGATTTCAGTTGACATCATACCACCTTTTAGATCTAAAACAAGTGATCTGGATAGGGGTGTGACAACCAACAAGTTAAATAAAAAAATAAAAGATTTAAAAGTTATAGATATATTTTAATGCTTTTATTTTAATTTATTTTTCAACTAATTCAATATAATTTACGCATTATTAAATATAACTAATGTCCACGTGAGCATTAAACAGTCTAGTAAGCATTTTGTTAAATTAAAGTTAACTTAGGGACCATTTAGAAGTATTTGACAAAGGTAGAGATTAAAGTGTCTATTTTGAAACTTAAAGAACCAAATATGCATGAACTTCAAACTTTAGAAATCAAAAGTGGATTTTCCAACTTTCTAAAATTTGGAGTGTTAAAAAGGTCGTATTACAAATTTTTAATTAAAACACAAAATAAACCCTAGGTTATATTTTTATTTTATATTTAATAAAGAAATTTTTTCATAAATATAACAAAACACCAAAATATTTACGGCCCGTTTAACAAAATCAAAAAGCCCATGAAGCCGACTACTTTTTTTAAAAAAAATATTACAGGTTTGCCCTTCTTTTTCGTTTTATTTATTCTGCAATCTTTCTTTTTCTTTCTATCGTCTCCTCTTTTTCCATTTTTCTTTTATTTTTTCAAATTTTTATTTGGTTCAAGATTTTGTACCAAATATAAAAGAACTATTTTTTTAAAAAAAAAATTCAATGTTATTTGGTTGTTCAAGATCGCATGTCAAATATAAGAAGTTGAAAAAAAATTATCAAAAGATCTGCGATATTTTTTCTTTCTTGAAATTGTTGTGTGTCGTTTATTATAATTTTGAAAAAAAAACCCTATGATAAACTCCAAGAAGCCACCAGACTAAACCTAGAATTAAATAAAATCACACCCAAAATCATCAAAGTATGGGACTCCAATGCAAAAAAACATCATACGCTTCCAATCGTGCCCTCACGAGTCACTAACGAATGAACCACAAAAGATGTGTCTAATACAACGAATTTATTAATGCATATTATTAATTATTACTTAAAATTTATAGTAAAAGTACAAAAATCGATAATTTGAGACACATTCTTCGTACTCTAAGGGCTTGTTTGGTAACGATTTTGTTTTCTGTTTCCTGTTTCCTGTTTATGTTTCTAATTTTATAGAAAATGAATGTGTTCAGTAATGTTCTCTATTTCTTATTCTCAAAATAATTAGAAATGTTTCTGAAAAAATTAAAGAATTTGTGGGAACAAGAAAAAAAAGTTTCTTCTGATCCCGTTTCCCTTCGTTCTCAGATTTCATGACTTCTCTTTCTTCTCTCTTCTCCTATGATGTTTTTCTTTGTTCTCCGACTAGGGATCTATCTCTTTGTTTGCTTTTAAAGGGGTTGCCACGTGTATGGACACAAAGAGGCCACTTATTTGCATGTAATAGTAGTTTCTCTCTCTGTCCTTGTGTTTTACTTTCCCTTTCCTTTCACTTGCGTGTAGATCTGTGTTTACAGAAGATTAAAAGAGCTCTCCAAGACTTTCTTATTCCTCTTTCTTTACTGTAATTTATGGGTTTCTTCTTCTTTTGGTTTCCTTTAGATGATGGTGAGATGAAGAGAAAATAAAGAGAGGAAGAAGAAGAAGATGAACACATAGAGTTTTAAAGTGGTTCGACAAATGCCTACGTCCACTGCGCTTTGGGAGCAAGGTATTATTTATGTTCAGTTTTTGTTGTGTATGAAATGTCAAAGTGATACAGGGTATTTATAGACTTCCCTATGTCTCTTAATTAAAACTCTAGTTAGATCAGAAGTTAAAACTAACAAATTTAGCTATATGTCTTTTACAATAAGAGATATCTATTTTAGTAAGAGTTTCCCGCAAATCTCCACCTTAAAAGATATAGTGTGAAAAATTTGTGCATGTCTTGACTCCCAAAGCATTTGATAGAGTCACTCCTTCTCGGGTTCCGTGAACTGGATTGTTTGAAGACACTTGAGGAACTTCATCCAAGTGACTACCTTCGTCATGCGTTTTCACTGGTATGAACTTTGAGCACTTCCACTTCCTGTTTTTTGATTTGTTCTCTGATGAAGTGAAATTTAATATCTATGTGCTTTGTTCTACTATGATACTATTAGTTCTTGGACAGATGAATGGTGCTTTGGTTATTACAATACATCTTTACAAATTTTTGTGATAAGCCAAAGTCCTTCAGTAGTCCCTTTAGCCAAATAGCTTCCTTAATAGCTTCTGAAAGAGCTATATATTCAACTTCAGTAGATGATAGGGCCACCACATGTTGTAGTGAAGCTTTTCAGCTCAGTAGGTTACCTCCAATTAGGAAACAATATCCTGTTAGTGACCTTCTCTTGTCCAAATCCCTTGCATAGTCAGAATCTAGAAAACCAGAAAGCTCAATCAGTTCTTTATGACATATTTTATAGATTAGTGGAGCATTCATTGATCACTTTAGGTACCTAAGGACCCATTTGGGCTGCTTCCCAATGCCTTTTGCCTGGGTTAGCCATGTACCTGCTAATTAAGCTAGAAGAGTGAGATAAATTAGGCCTAGTAGAAATCATTAGGTACATTATACTCCCTACCTGTTTGCCATGTATTTAACATGGTTGGGATCTTCTGGGTTTGGACAGTTAGCAGTTGATAGTTTGAAGTGTTGTGCAAGAGGAATTACCATTTGCTTAGCATCTAACATATTAAATCTTTTAAGTACCTTATAACAGTAGTTACTTTGGTCAATTGTTAGAAATCTTTTTGTTCTTTCTCTTGTGATGTTGATGCCTAGAATTCTCTTAGATTCTCCAAGTTTCTTCATATCAAATTCTTCCTTCAAGGTTGTCTTCTCTCTTTTAATATCAATTTTAGATTTACCTGCAAGTAGCATATCATCTACATACAAGAGTAAGTAAACCTTAGAAGAATAAGAATTTGAATTTATAAATGTACAACTGTCGTAGGAACTTTTATTAAAACCAAGTTTAGAGATGAAATCATCAAACCTTTTGTGTCAGCATCTTGGTGATTGTTTTAGACCATAGATGGATTTTTTAAGATAACATACCTGATATTCTTTACCTTTTTCAATGTATCCTTGTGGTTGATTCATGTATATGTCTTCTATCAAGTCACCATGTAAGAATGTTGTTTTAACATCAAGTTGTTCAAGTTATAAATCTTCTTGAACAGCTAATGAAATGAGCATCCTTATGGAGGTTTGTTTTACAACCGATGAGAATATTTCATTGTAGTCAATTCCCTCCATTTGTGTAAAGCCTTTGGCTACAAGCCTAGCTTTATATTTAGGAGGTTGACGACCGGAAACTCCTTCTTTAAGTTTATAAATCCATTTGCAAGATATGGTCTTACAATTTGTAGGTAATGTTATCAAGGTCCATGTATTATTGATAGTGAGTGATTCCATTTCATCATTCATGACATTTATCCAATGTCTAGCATTAGGGTAGCTCACTGCCTCATCAAATGTTTTTGGTTCATCATCATTTAAATGATTCATATCATACAGGGCAAAGTTTACACAATCTGGTTCACTATATCTAGAGGGAGGAACAATAGTCCTTCTTTGTCTATCTCTAGCCAAAGAATAGTTTGATAAGTCTTCTTCTTCTTGAGTAACTTCTTCTATAGTAGGTGGTAGATTGATACTAGATTCTGTTTCTTCCTCAATGGTACTAGGAAGTTTATTTGATTCATCGTTTGGTGGGTGCTCCACCTCAATCTCATTTAGTTTATAATTTGAATCACGTGTTTCATTAGGTTTATCAAGCATAAACATAGTATCTTCCTTAAAAACTACATCTCTACTAGTTATACACCTTTTTCTATAGGATGACCACATTCTAAACCCTTTTAACTCCCTCTGTAAAACCTAGGAACATACATTTTATAGCTCTAGGTTTTAATTTTCCCTGACTTTGATGGACAAATCCTATACAACCAAAGATTTTAAGGTTTTGTAAATTAGGAGGATGTTTAGACCAGTTTTCTTCAGGTGTTAGAAAGTTTGTAGAGTGATGAGGGCACCTATTTAGGGTGTAAACAGTGTAAGAAACAACTTCTGCCAAAAAAATTTCTAGAATTAAATCATTAGACATTTGACATCTAACCCTATCCATTATAGTTCTATTTAACCTTTCAGTAACACCATTTTCTTGAGGGGTATATCTAACAGTCCTATGCCTCATTATTCCATGTTCTTTACAAAAGTTATTAAATTCTTCACTACAAAATTCTAAAACATTATCAGTTCTTAAACATTTAAATTGTTTAGAAGTTTGTCTTTCTACCATGGTTTTCCATTCTTTAAATTTTTCTAGAGTTTGGTCTTTAGACTTTAAGAAATAAACCCAACTCTTTATAGAGTAATCATCAGTAAATGTTATAAAATACCTGGAATTATTTAAAGATGGTATTTGTGAAGGTCCCCATAGGTCGAAATGAATGTAGTCTAGGATAGCTTTGGTGTTGTGATCAACCTTTTGAAAACTTTGTCTTGTAGACTTGCCAACTACACAATGCTCACAGAAAGAAATCTTTTCAGCCACTCCTTTAGGAAGGATCCCCTATTCTGACAATATTTTCAATCCCTTTCCACTTATATGGAAAAGTCTTCTATCCACAAATCTCCTTTAGTCAGCATATCATTAGAAATAATTAGGGCAGCATGGTTCATGGACACTTCTTTGATGAGAAAGAGTCCATTGAATTTTATACCGACAAGAACAACATTGGAGTCTTTTAATATTTTAAACCTTTCAGCAAATCCCTTGTATTCACAGCCTATAAAATCTAGCATACCAAGGAAAATTAGGTTTCTTTTGAAGGATGAAATATGCCTCACATTTCTTAGTAGTGTTGTCGTCCCATCTTTGAACTTAAGTGTAATAGATCCAATGCCTACAATCTTGAGCATTGTCATTTCCTCATGTAAACTAGGCCTCCATCCCACAATTTGTATGTTGTAATCCATTCCTTTAATGGTGTCATATGGAACAAACACCCTGAATCAAGTACCCAATCATGAGTATCTTTATTACCTTATGTTTGAATTGAATTTTCTGAGATAGTTAAGGCATCTGAATACACAAACGAGGCTTGTTCTACTACTGATGCTTCTGCCTTAGGTTCTTCTTGCTGTTTTTCTTTTTTGTTTCTTTTGATTTTGCTTTTTCTTTAGAAAGAAACAATCTTGTCTAAGATGTCTCTTCTTGTGGCAAAATGTGCATTCAGGCTTTGATTTATTTTTCCTATTCTTGTATTCTTTTCAGTTGCTTTTGTTCTTTCCTTTTGAGAACAAACCTTCACTATTTGCTTGATCTCTTTTGAGTTAAGTTCCAATTCTGTGGTTTTTATTGCTGAAATAACATCATATGTGGTGATTTTTTGCCGTCCATATTTGAGAGACATCTTTACCTCTTTGTATGTTTCTGGAAGTTAGTTGAGTAGAATGAACGATTTATTTTTACCACCAATCTTGTCTTACAATTCTTTGAAATCTGAAGACAGCTTATTGAATTCCCCAAGATTTTCTGTCAAATATTTGTTTCCATCCATATTGAAGGTAAAGAACCTCTCCCTCACGTATGCACGGTTAGGTAGATCTTTGGACTTGTAGATTTCATCCAACTTTGTCCACATTCCATAATTTGTTTCTTCACCAATGACCTCCCAAAGAACATTGTCACTTAGGTTTAAAACTATGACACCATAGGCTGCATTCTCCATAGTTTCTTTGTCTTCTTGAGTCATTATTTTAGGTAGCTTTTCTGGATCCGTAAGGGCTTTCAATGCCTTTCGCTGGCCGATTATGGCTTTGATCTTGGCTTTCCATAAGGTAAAATCTCATTTACCATCAAACTTCTCAATATCATACCTTGCTACTGCCATCTTTAAGTTTCTTGAAATCAAGAATGTGATTCTTGGAGCTTTCTTGAATCTTTCTGCAGGCTCTGATACCAATTTGAAGGGGTTGCCACGTGTATGGACACAAAGATGCCACTTATTTGCATGTAATAGTAGTTTCTCTCTCTGTCCTTGTGTTTTACTTTCCCTTTTCTTTCACTTGCATGTAGATCTGTGTTTACAGAAGATTAAAAGAGCTCTCCAAGACTTTCTTCTTCTACTTTCTTTACTGTAATTTATGGGTTTCTTCTCCTTTAGATGATGGTGAGATGAAGAGAAAATAAAGAGAGGAAGAAGGAGAAGATGAACCCACAACATTTTAAAGTGGTTCGGCAAATGCCTATGTCCACTATGCTTTGGGAGGAAGGTATTGTTTCTATTCAGTTTTTGTTGTGTATGAAATGTCAAAGTTATACAGAGTATTTATAGACTTCCCTATATCTCTTAGTTAAAACTCTAGTTAGTAAGAAGTTGAAACTAACAAATTTAGCTATATATATGTCTTTTACAATAAGTGATATCTATTTTAGTAAGAGTTTCCCACAGCATTCTTCAATCTCTTACCCATTCCATCTCTTTGTTCACCTTCTTCGTTCTCCGACTGTGGTGGCTCTTCCTACTCTGTCAGATTCAATTCCTCGCTGCAGCAAATCAACAAGTGCAAGAAAAAAAATAGACAGAGATTGGATGGGTAACGCAAACGCGGGATGGGTAACTCAATTCTTGGCGGTAGAAGAGAGATTTTGAAAGAGAGAAGACGGAGAAAAGGATTTTGGTGAATTGATGCAAGTGCAAGAAAATAAATAGAAAAATATGGTTTAAAAAAAAGAAAAGAAATCCCCTTTTTTCACTTGCGAAAGAGACAAACAAACACAAATAGTGGAAGGAAGATGGGGAAATTCGATCCATGGCCGGTGTTTTTCAGGCGAGAATGGAAGAGGAACTGGCCATTCCTTGTTGGTGCGCCATAACCGACCCTTTGGTTACCAAGATGACTGTCGGATTTTCTAAGGAAGATGTGAAGAATTCTTCCTTCGTACAGAGGCACAATTGGCTAATCCTTTAATGGGGGATTAGTGGCATTGGAAAATGTGCAATTTTTTTCATTTGTGCAAAAGAATAGATGTTGTTGTTAGTTTACCGATAATTTGAATCAATTTTTATTGGTACTTCTTAGTATGTATCAAAACCTGGGTGGATTTTTTGTGGTATTGTTTACTTCTTATATATTATCTGCTTTGTTTTTTTGATCGAGATGCATTCTTGTGGTTTTGCACTAAGGTTATCTCTAGTTTATGTTTGCTTCAATGAGAATTAGCTTGCAATTTCTCATGGTGATGATCAAGCACTTGCAGTATTTTGTTTTTTTTCTTCAAGCAATTTCAATTGTGATTTCGATTGTGAAACTTGCATTAATGTGATTGCACAATTCTTTCAATTTTGCTGTGAGGTTTCCATCGTTCATCAAGCATTGGCTTGCAATTTGGTGATTTTGAAGAAAACAAACCCAACACTAAGTTGCTTTCCATTTGTTGAAATATGTTTAATTTTGAAGGTGTATTAGTCTGTTATATAATTGAGAATTGTAAGAAAAATGTGCGAGTTTTAAAGTATATATCGATACCATGTTACACAATTCACAATTATAAACATGTTTCTTGAGAAAAATTGTAAGAAAAATGTAGGACATTATCAAGAAAACAAAAAATAAAAAACACAAAATATGAAACAATTATCAAATACGTTTTTCGTTTCTATTTTTTGAGACCGTTATCAAACAAAGAGAATAGAAACTTTACCAAACAACCCTTAAATCACTTGTTTTTAAGTTCTTGAAAAACATGAAACATAAAATAAGAAATAGGTAGGAAATCGGAAGGAAAATATTATTAAATAGGGGTGAGTAGCCAAATGAAAGATTTAGGCTCACATTTCACCGGGGATTTATTTTGGCTTTAAGAGGCTTTTCCATAACCACCGTGAAGGCCACCTTCTCCGACAGACTAACTTCCTCTCCCTTCACCTCTTTCCATTCAAACTTCCATATCAGGTTCCCAATGAAATACTCCATATGAAGAATCGCTAATTCAAATCCAGGACACATCCTTCTCCCTACTCCGAATGGCATCATCTTTATCTCTTTGCTCCCTGTTATATCAAACTCAACTCCTCCTTCTCCGCCTTTCATGAACCTCTCCGGCTTAAACTCCATTGGATCTTTCCACACTTTTGAATCCCAACCCATCTCTGCTACCATGAAATTCACTGTCCCATTCTTTGGTATCACGTAATTTTCCAACACCGTGTCTTCTGTCACTGTGTGTGGTAGCACGAAATGTCCTGGTGGGTGTCTTCTTAATCCTTCTAAAACCACAGCTTTTAGATATGGAATTTTCTTCAAGTCTTCTTCCTTCACCTCTTTCCCTGGTCCATCTCCCATTACTTCTTTAATTTCTGAGAAGAGCTTGTGCTGGATTTTTGGGTTTTTCACAATATTCGCCAGTGTCCATTGCAGAGCCGTGCAGGTGGTGTCGGTGCCCCCGACGAGGAACTCAGAGCATATGGTGACTATCTCCTCATTAGTAAGCTTTCTATTGTCCTCGTGGGATAGCTCCAAATCGAGTAATGTGTCCACATATGATATCGCGAATTCTTCTTCTTCTTCCGTTTGGGCTCTGTTTACTCTGTTTTGATTGACCTTCCTTCGAGCTTCAATCAAAGGAATTAGGACCTTTTCTTGGTTCCTTCTCAGTTGCATAAGCATTTCCCAGCGTTTTCGAAGTAAAATCTTAGTGAGTTTAGGCCAAAAATTGAGAATGTCGAAAGGTGAAAAACTCAATATAAGCGCTCGCTCCACGTTCTCGACTTCTAAAATCTTGGATTCATCAAGTCTATCCCCGAAGCACATTAGCACCAACAAACAAAACATGGCGTACTGAAAATGCTCCATGAATAAGACGGGGTTTCCAGATTCACAATGAGAGTGAAGGCGATTGAAAAGAATATCCAAAACCCACTTGCGAGCTTTACTGTATGAACTGATACGGGAAGGATGAAGGATTTTGGAAGTGAGATTGCGTCGGAGGAGGCGCCAGAGTGGGCCGTAAGGAGCGCTGTTGATGTTGTGTTGGTTGCTAGAGACAATCTTGGTCATGGGTAGGGTGGGTGGACGATCGGCGAAGAGAGCACCGTTAAGGACGAGGGCCTTGAAGGCAATGGAGCGGTCGGCAATGAAGATGGCGGGGCGATTGCCAATGGGGAGGGTGATGACAGGGCCATATTTGGCTAAGAAACTGTGGAGAAGAGATTCAATTTGGAGAGGGGATTTGCAGAGCCACTGGAAATGAGTGATGATGGGAAATGAAGGTGGGCATGGTGGAAGCTTTGTGGAGCTTCGAAAATGGGTAAAAATAGAGGTGATCAAGAGAGTAGAGATGCACAGGGAAACGAGAATGATGAACCAAATCCCCATTTTTGTTTTTGTGTTTTGGAGATTGAACGTTGAATTCAACCAAGAAAACTTATAGGGGTGCTTGGTGTGCAGGTTTTTTGAAATTAAATGTTTGATAATTATGTTTGGAGTGCAGGATTTGGAAATAAGGATTTTTTATGTCTTTCTTTGGAGTACTAGTTTTTAATAGGGGGTTTAACTAATTAATGTATTAAATTTTTAATTGATTCCTTTTCTATATTTTTTTAACTCTAATTCAATTCGTTGACTCTATTGATTTTCATAACAATAATATAAAAACGAGAAATTTTAACATTCGATAATAATAATTTTGATTATTCTTGCATTAACATGAATAGTCTAATTAGAAATATTACAAATCATGCAAAAATTTAACAATCATATATTCGAATAAGTTAACAACCTTAAAAATGGTTTAATAAGTTTCAAAATCATTATAACCAAAAGGTTTATCAAAAGTGAAAAGTGAAGTAGAGTTATATTTAGTTATGCATAGTTATGATTGTCTTTTTTATGAAAATATGCATGTTTATTTTAAACAACTTATATCCATTTAAATAAAAATGATTTTTTTTTAAAATACTTTTTTTAAAGTCAATTCAAATAAGATCTAAGTCTTTAGTTCAATTGACAAATGAAGAAAACGAAAAATGTTATTAAACTAAAAAACATGGCACATGTGATATATATTTATAATTTCTACTATATTATCAATATATTAATATTTTATTTATTCTTGAGATCATAATAGATAGGTCATCAATTTTCATCTAGCTAGGAAAAATATAACAAAATAAACAAAATATCCTAAAATAAAGAAAATATGAATTTTAAACCAAGAAGAGATAGATAATTAAAAAAAGATGATCTAATAATAATAATCGTAAAAGAAAACTCCAAGAGAAAAGAAAATAGAAGAATGAAAAGATTGTATTTTAAAAATTATTATTATTATTAAATCAAATGTATATTTGGAATGACTCAGAATTTTTTTTTCAAAAATTCATTTTTATTAACTTTTTAAGGTTTACGACAGTTGCGGGAGTTGGGGTCGGAAGTTCGTGGCGGAGTTGTAAGAAATGACACCCAGTGGTTGGCCGACAATGTTTACTGGGAATGGTGTTCGTAGTTGGCCTGTGAATTTTCTAGATTGAATTAGAAGAAAAAACAAAAGAAATCCCTGGGCTTGAAAAATGTTTACTATTCAAACTCATGGGATCAAAGAGTGTACTAACACTTGATGAAGACGATCGTTGATCAATGGTAAGACGATCAACAATTGCCAATGTTTAAGACAATTGGTTGGTTGCCGACATTCATGACAATCGATTGCCAAAGTGTCATGGCTATTGGTCATTGACTATCACTACAACCATTTGTTAATAGGCACGATATCAATAATAATGATAATGATTGATCGTCGTCGATCAAGATGTTCACCTTACTATAGTAATGTCCAAAGTTGTAGGTCACCAACGATTAAAATGATTTGTCACACTGACGATCAAGACGATCGATAATCGACGGTCATGACGATCCGAAGTCGACTATCAAGATGATCCAGAGGCGACTGTTAAGATGATCGGTTGTTGTGATCGCCTATTGATTATCATGGTTGATCGTAAATTTGGCTAACGTTTATTGCCAACTATCATCAATGATCATTGATATAAGAGGTTGGAGTGAAAAAATTTCAAAAACATATGACATTCAATAGAAAAAAATATTCCAAACCCATGAGTTTGGTTTCTTAATCTCAAGAATTTTATTCCAAGTGTCTAAACATGAGTTTGGTTTCAAATGCCAAACTTTCCTAATTCCAAAACCATAGGCTAAACACCCCATATGCTATATGTTTAAGTTACAGATGTATGTCGTGGAAAAAACAAAACCTTTGGAATGCATGAGTAAAACATTGGATAACAAACTGCAAAGTAATCCAAAATCCATGTTTGGTTCGAAAGTTTTAGACCCAATTTGTAATACATAAAATTCATGTCTTTAAGACAATTTTCAATTCAACCCTCTTCTTCAATATTTTCACGATCTCATTTTTATTATGTATTTTATTACTGATCACGTTTTTTAGTTCCTTTGATTTCTAATAATCTACATTACATTTCAGCTCTCAAATTACCACTGTGGTTGTGGTCTTTTAACGACGAACTTTATCGATATAAAGTGTTGACAATTCTTTTTTTAATGATTTTGCTATTTTTATAATTATTTTCTTATTGCTATTTGTTCAAAGCAAATTCATTTAATTTTGTTATTTATCTTATTTAGCCCTAAGTTTTATTTCGCCCCTTATAAGCGACAAACCCAAGTGTGGTTCTCCAAATATTTCTCTGTTTGTCTTTCTAGGACTTCTGCTAGATTGGTTGGCTTGATTTGTTTCTTAAAATGATATCCATTTAGATTCACTTTGATACTTTACAATTACGAAATTTACCTAATATTATAATTGATTTGAACTTGAGTCAACATCATTCAAAACAAATAACTTAAGTGAGAAATAATACTGTACAATCAAAATTTAGCAATATGAAAATGATAGAACCGATTGTCATATTATAATTAATCTTTTATGCATATGAAATATCCTGTAAGTATGATTTTCTAGTCTAATGCATGTTATATACACCTTTTCTTTTTACATAATTAATTATATTTAAAAAATAAAATAAGAGGAAAGGCACAGGGGAAAACATATAGAAAATAATTAGGGTAGGGACATTTTTAAATATAAGAAATAATTAAGGAAAGAGATATTTTTAAACATAGAAAAATAAATTAAAATATTTACAAGCTATAACAAAATTTTAGATTTTATCAATGATAAAAAATGATAGATTTTTATCAATGTCTATCAATGTTCATTATTGATATAAATCTAAAATTTTGCTATATGTTATAAATATTTTATCAAATTTGCTATTTTTATACCCTTCCCTAAAAAAGGTGTAATTATCTTTGATTGTCCAAAAGTTACTTTTCTTTTTCATTTGATTTTGATATAATTGTCAGTCATACTAAATAATACTATTTGATTATTGTGTAATTTTTATCTAAGCACACTAATGATATTGATTGTTACCTAGGTGTTAATGATAACAATTGTTATTTGATTATTTTCTAAATACTATAAGATATTGGTTGTCAATGACAAAGATTGCTATATAGTATTATTATTTGACACTGATTATCAATGATACGGTTGAATGTTACTGGATTAATATCTGAGACTTATTGTTAAAATTTATTTCTAGGCATAGATTCATAATTGATTGAACCATAAAAGAAAAGAAAAAAGTAGAAATAATATGAGAAATGGAAAAGATAAACACAATATATGTACGTACAAAATGAAAGGTCTGGTCATTTTCGTAGCTATTAGAGCAACAAATAGATGAAATAATATCTTTCATGAACTTCTTCCATAGCATAAAATGAAAAAAATAAAAAAAAAAAGCTATCTTCAAAAGATGTGGCCAATTTAGAGTGTTGTTTTTCATATGCTCAATACCAGCCTTTGGTCATCCAAGCACGGGTCTGTCAGTCTGTCCTGCTGGCTATGATCTTCAAGTCATTTTAATTTATTTTCTTTTTTCGAACTTCAGATTTTCAATATGTATATGTAAATATATTTTTTCAAATTTTGAATTATGTTTATGTATTGTTTTAAATTTAACTTTATTATTTTTGGTATATCTTAAAGGGGCATTTTTAAAAATGGATAAACTTTTTTTTATCAAGACATTCATTTAGATTGATTTAAATATTTTGCAATTACAAAATTTACATAATATTATAATTGGAATCTGAGTTCACGTTATCATTTAGAAAAAATAGCTTGAATGATAAATAATATTGAACGTCAAATTTTAGTAACATATATGAATGATAGAATCAGTTGTCAAATTGTAATTAATCTTTATATTTGACATTAATGTAAACGTTTTACAATTATGATTTTATATTTTAATGCATGCTATATACCTTTTTTATTTTACATAATTAAATGGTTAATATATTAATGTAACAAAAACCCCTAAATATTTACTACTTATATACATAAATGTCACAAAGGAAAAACTTAAAATAATAGCATATATAGCACAATGATAAAATAAGAGCATTTATAACATAAAAATAGTAAAAGATTAAAATGCCTACGTCCAACCACTATTTTGAGCGTTTCTTGTCAAAATTTTCAATTAAAAAACTATTACCGATAGCATTTTTCATTGATAATTGCTATCAATGATATATATTATTACTGATAGATTTCAATTTAAAAAATGTTTCACACACTTCTTTTTTATTTTTTTCACGTTGAAAGCTATCACTAAAATCTACAATTAGTTAATATCACTAATAATTGTTATCAGTTGTTAGATAGCTACGTACTCTCAGTTAGCTATCAGTGATAATTAACTTGTAATCATTACAAATATTTTTTTTCGTTTTTCTTAAATTGAAAGTTATCGTTGAATAGCAATTGATAACAATTATATATTGTTATCACTAAATAAATACTATCACTAATAGTTTTTAATTTGAAAATTAAATATGTTATTAGTTGATATAATTGATAACGACTATCAACGAAACCTTTTGGTGCATGAGCAAAACATTGGATAACAAATTAAACCGTAAAGTTATCCAAAATCGACGTATGGTTTGAAAGTTTAATATTAAAACCAATTAGTAATACAAAATTTCTTTCTTTTATGACAATTTTCAATTTAACCATTTTCTTCCAATATTTTCACGCTTCACAATCTCATTTTTATTCCGCATATTTGATTATTACACATGTTTGATGTTTCCAATGCTACTTTGTATATTACCAACGTGGTTGTGATCTTTTCACAAAGAACTTTATCTGGACAATTCTTTTTTTAATGATTTTAATGATTTTTATAATTAATTTTTTATTGCAATTTGTTATTTATATTATTCAGCCCTAAGTTTTATTTCATCCCATTATAAGTTGACAAACCCTAGCGTGGTTCTCCAAATATTTCTCCATTTGTCTCTCTAAAACTTTTCACCTTCTTAGTTGGATTAGCATTTAGAAACTCTAAACCAAGTAGAAATTTTAGATTCACGTGGAAGATTCAAACATAAAATTAAACAACTAAAATTTGATCACCGTAAATCTTCATGGGCATAAATTCATAATTGATTGACCCATGAAAAAGAAAATAGTTGAAAAATGAAACTAAAATTTGAACCATAGCATAATTTAACCCAAAAAAAAAAGTACTATTGTTAATTAAATGCTATAGAAAAAGATGTGGCCAATTTAGAGTGTTGTATTTTTTAATATGCTGACCAGCCTTGGGCCATGCAAGCACATACGGTCCGGCTATTGTTTCCATGTCAGTTGAATTTATTTTAATTTTAGTTTTATATTTGTTTTCATTTTTCAAACTTCAAATTTTCAATAGAGTTTTTTTCAAAAATATAACAAAACAGAAAAATATTTACACTGTATGGAACAATTTTGAAAACGAAAAAAAGTCAACAGACATATAATGTAAAATACAAAAAATGTCTAAATCAACCCGCGATTAATTGGCTACTCGCGCGAATAATATATTTGGTACACTGCCGTGATTGTTTAGATTTGGCTACATGATCGCTAAATGATTTTTTTTCAAGATTCTTTGGTACACGATCGTTTAAATTTGGTGATTGTTTACCTTTGGTTGTTTAGATTTCACTACCAAATCCCAAATCTAAATTATTGTTTTTTTCAAGATTCTTTGCTAGACTATTGTTATTTTCAAGATTCTTTCCTACACGATCGTTTAGATTTGGCTACACGATCATTTAGATTTGTGATACAAGATCGTTTAGATTTGGCTACACAAATCTAAACGGTTTTTTTCAAGATTTTTGATACACGATCGTTTAGATTTGACTACCAAATCTTAACGATTTTTTTTTTCATGATTCTTTGGTACACAATTTTTCAACATTTTTTTCAAGATATTTTATATTTAGTACACGATCTTAAACCAAATAACACTTTGAAAAAAGTTAAAACAACATTTATGATTGATTGAAAAAATCATTATTTCAAAAAAAATATTATGATGTGGGTAATGCATTTGTGACTAAGTCCGCCAAGTTTTCCTTTGAAGAAATTTATTGAACACTGATGTCACCATTTTCTTAAAGGTCATGTGTATTGAAGAGTTTTGGTGAGATATGTTTTGTTCTATCTTCTTTTATACATACCCTCATTTAATTTGTGCTATACATGCAGTATTGTCCTCAAATAATAATGTTGGTAGATTTTTATTGAATGACAAACCACATGTTTCTTGAATATGATGAGTCATTGACCTCAACCATACACATTCTCTACTAGCTAGCTTCATGAATTGCAATAATTTATGCATGATTCGATGAAATGGTCGTAATGGTTTGCTTTACAGATCGCCAAGATATAGCAGTTCCTCCACATGTAAACAGATAACCTGTTTGAGATCTTACTTTGTGTGGGTCAGATAAATATTCAACATCTGCATAACCAACTAAATCAAAGTTTGATTTGTTTGAATACAACAAACCCATATTAATCGTCCCTCGAAGATAATGAAGTACATGCTTAACTCCATTCCAATGTCTTTTGTTGGAGAAAAACTATATCTTGCTAATAAATTTACAGAAAATACTATATCTGGTCTCGTGTTATTAGCAAGATACATTACTGCAAACATTAGTGCAACTATTGCACTAATATAGGACCAAGTAATTTTTCATTATCTTCTCCAGGTCGAAAGATATCTTTTTTCACATCTAGTGATCGAACCACCATTGGAATGTTCAATGGGTGTGCTTTGTCCATGTAGAATCTTTTAAAAATCTTTTATGTATATGTCGATTGATGAATAAAAATTTCATTGGCTAAATGCTCGATTTGTAAGCCAAGACAAAAAAAATTTGCCAAGATCTTTCATCTCAAATTTCTTTTTGAGAAATTATATTGTCTTCAAAAGCTCTTGAGTTCCAATTATATTTAAATCATCAACATATACAACTATAATAGCAAATTCTGATTGCGATTTCTCAATAAAAACAAATGGACAAATTTAATTATTTTGATAACCTTCTTTCAATAAATAGTCACTTAAGCGATTGTACCACATTCGTCCTGATTGTTTCAATTTATGTAATGATCTTTGTAATTTGATTGAATATAATTCTCCAGAGTTTGAATTATATGATTCAAGTATATCCTTTAGGAATTTTTATATAGATTTCATTTTTCAAAGATCCATATACAGGTATGTTGTAACTACATCTATAAGATGCATGTCAAGCTTTTCACAAAGCCAAGAGAATGAACCACCCTAGGAAAGTTCAATGATTTAATTAGTTCAATTTCATTTGCTTTATGCTTTATTTGCAAGCTAAGAAAAAAAACATATAATCTCAAATTCTTTCAAGAGAAATTTTGTTGCCTTTGAAATCTCTTCAGAAGTTTTTACTCAAATCAATAATATATAATAAATCTCACATTGTGATTTCTTTTAAAAGCATATGGACAAATAGGGGTTATTTTTATACCCTCATATCAACAAGAATGTAATAAAATGATGATATTCATCTGGAATATTTTATAACTCTCTTATTGTTGAATCATATGCTTTTCGAACCTTTAATCCTTAATTATTAATAAATTCATATAAATGTATAATGACTACATCCATAAGGTGTATGTTAAGCTTTCCATACACAGTAAAATATGTTAGATATCTCATGGTATTGTATCCACCATAGGAGAATCACTAGAAGAAATCTGGGCTTTAGTGTCAGGTGAGAAAAATAAAAATCTGTCTTTAATGTCATTTTTGAAAAGGCGGATCATTAATGTCGGTTTTAAACCGACATTAATGATCCGTCCATTTTTAATTTTAATTTTAATTTTTTTTATTTTGTAAAAACCGACATTAATGATATTTTCATTTTTAATACTTTTTTATTTTGTGAAAATTGACATTAATGATTCTTCCCATTTTTAATTTTTTTTTTATTTTTTTTAGATGGTAAAAAGTTAAATAGTTTTAGAAAAAAAAAATATTGCTAAAATTTGACCAAAAATTTCCGTAATTTCCCTCCAACTTTTCATTTAATCATTTATTAAATATATATATATTTTTAATCCCTAATTTCTTCTCCACTTCCACACAAAAAAGAAAAGAAATCTAAATCACTTATCCTCTCTTCAACCCACAAGTTCTCGCTCAACCCACAACACCTCCCTCTCCTTGTCATCGGCCGACGACATTTCGACCAAAGGCAACCGATAGAAACCCATGACAAGAGCATTTCAGCAACCCACATTTCGGCGACCCACGTTTCAGCGACAACATTTTGGGTTTCGTGTTTCGGCAAAAGCGTGAGATCTTTTGAAGAACCCATTGAAGAACTTGAACGCCATGCTCAAGCTTAACCCATATGCTAAGAATGGTAGAAGAATGCCTCTTTTGGCAGAGAAGCAACGTGTTAAGGCTAAAAAGGAGAAACTCGACAAGAAGAGGAATTTGACTACAAAGGTATACTTTTTTGTGTTCTTTGTGAGATCTTTTGGATACTGCTCATCAATTGTTATTTACATTCTTTGGGGTTGGTTTTCATTATTTGCTATGGTTTATTTTGATTGGTCATTTACTTGCATAATTACATTCTATTTGATTTTTTGTATGAGGTTCTCTGTTATGCGGTCTACTGTTGGTAAGCTTTGTGTCTAATTATTTCAAGATATCACATAACTTGTATATGCATCCATTTTTATGCTTACTGTTGACTCTTTGTACTTCCATTTTCTTGTACTCTGAGTTATGTGTTGAACTAATTTTTAGGTAAGTGGAGTTCTATTTGAAGAGTCGGTTTGTTGATTGTTAGCCTCAAATAAAAATGATAGAGAGGTATTTAAGAACGATATGTACCCACAATTTGGTATAATTTATCAAGGTAACTATGTGTAACAGGATCATTTTTCTCTTATGATCCTGGCCTACTGTTTTTTCAATATTTTTTTGGCCTCTTATTAAGGATGATGCGCACCCACAATTTGGATGCCTAGTACCTCATATTATAGACTGATTGAATGACTATTTGCTTTAGGTTCTTGTTTGTACAACAACCTTAGCAAACGTTTGTGTTTCTTTAGTTGGATTATTTGTTTTGAAGAGTCTTTAGCAAAGACAATAAGATGGCAAAGGTTGTACTGTAAGTTCTTGAAACTCTTGCTTCTTTTAGTCATATACTCCTCTTTGTATTTTATATTTTATATATTCCTATGAAGAATGCGTTAAAGAAACTATTTTTTTCTAAAGTAGAAAATTGTTTCTAATATTGGATTCATATTTCCTTTATAACCCACTTAGCCATTGTCATTGGGAAGGAATTTTTTATAGAAATTTGATTGGTTTGGCTTCAGGTGAGCCTCTGCTACCATTATTAATGATCCTAGTTATTTATATTTTAGAAACTTGTTAAAATTAGCGAAATAGTGGCATATTCTAAACATTCTTAAGTTGATAGTATATTATGTCTCTTCTTCTTGAAAAAAAGGTCTATACTTGTTTTTTCTCTCTTATATTGTTGGTGACTGAGGTTAAGATTTTTCTTCTCAAGGTGTTATCTGCTAAGGAACAATAAGCTGTGGAGACTGCTCTGAAACTCATTTAGTTGTTCTAAATACTGCTATTGCTGGAAATGGTTGGATGTTGTCCAAGGTTAGATTATATTATTTTTTTTATAACTGGCTACTAATTGTATACAGATTTGTTGCATAAAATGGCGGTTTAGTGTATATTTTCCTTTGTGGTTTAGTATATATGTAAGGAAATTAAAATAAATGAGGAAAATGTTGAAAAGGTTCAACCAAAACCTCACAGAAAGGATAGTCCTTGGAAAGCTATCCAGAAGGTAGTATTCATTTTGCTTTTCTTACCTGAAATATATTACCTTCAAAACATAAATACTTTCAAATGTATATTATGAATTTCATTATCGTTTTGCTTTGCACTCTTCATTTTTTGTTATTCTGTTGAATATTAATGTCTAATTATTGAAACACAACAATGGCAGGAGAGCAAGGCTAGTGTTGGCATGTGAAAACATATAGTATTTGATAGAAAAGGCTGAAAAGAAGTGGTGGAGTAGATTGTTGAAGCAAGAGGGGAAACCTCCTGTGTTTGTCAAAAAAAAATTCGTTTATTGGGACAAATGGATCAATGAAGATGAGAAAAAAAGGAGATAATTGCGAGTTGCTTTTAACTTTTAAGAATATTTTCTTATGTCTTCTCTTTTATGTTTAGTTTAAGAATTGTTGCGTTTATTTGGTAGCAATTGAGTAGTGGTTCATTACTTGATGATGATGTTGGATATTGATTCTGCCCTTATGAAGTATGTTGTTTAATTAGCACTTCGTCTTTATTGTTTTTTCTCCCTTAATTTTGTTTAATTAGTTCCAACCCTGATGATTTTGGAGGCGATTTTAATAATACAGATTCATTGGTTTCTTTTTTTTGTTAAAATAATTTGCGTTACTCATTAGGTTCAGTTATTTTAATTATTTGCTTTTGTCTTTACCGTATGCTTTGATGATCTAATTTTAATCTGAAAATTGTTGATTTTGATATTGTTTGTAGAATAATTGAAGTCATATCGGGTTGAAAGCTAAGCGATTGTGGTGATAGCTAGGCAATTGTTGAAGATTGAAGACTGGGAATGCGTTTAGGATTTCTTTATTTAAGTCTTGTATTATGATCTTGTTTCATGTATTATTGTAGAATGTATATACAAACACAAATTTAAGATTTCATTTTGTTTATACAACCGTAAAAGAAAAATATTGTAGTTTCTAAAATAATATTAATTTTATTAATTTGTTGACGTGAGAAAAAAAAAATATTTATCTACACGTACCTAATGTTGGTTTATAAAAAATTGACAATAATGCAACAATTAAATAAAAATAGAACAAAAAACAAGACTTTAATGTCGGTTTTAAAAAACAATTTATAAAAATAGATCCAAAAATTAAACTTTAATGTCGGTTTTAAAACGACATCAAAGGCCAATCGACACTAAAGATCTTCAATAACACCATAAAAAAATGTTGGTTTAAAAATGACATTAAAGGTTTTTAATGTCGTTTTTAAACCGACATTAATGAGGCATTTGATGTTTTTAAATCGACATCAAAGTAGAAACGACATTAAAGGCCTTTAATAACGACATAGATGTCGGTTGCAAACTGACACTAAAGGCCATTAATGTCGGTTTTAAACTGACATTAAAGGCCAGATTTCTTTCAGTGAATATGTATCTCATATAACTAATATCAGTTCTTTGCGATAATTATTATGGAACTTGTCCCACTTTCTATTTGTTTTTTTTTACAAATAATTACTTGTATTTTGCATGTTCGACATTCTCTAAATGTCTAAACTATTAGTTCTCACAATTTGAAACATAAGTTTATTTGATTAGTTTCTTATCACATAAGTCAATCTTTTATGTGTCGTCGCGACATTGTTCAATATGTCCAAGTACATATTACTTATAAAATAGTACTTATTTTCATTTAAATAATATCGTGAACAACATTGTATGCAAAAATGTTGTCAATTTATTTAAGTATGCATGGTTCCATCCTTATCTTGTCATGACATATAATCTTATCGAGATCTCTTTACTATCCTTATTTACTTTAAGATTCTTATGACTATTCATATTCAGGATTTCTTCTAGAATATCCACATTCTTAACTAAGACATTAATTGACTACTTCTTCTTCGAGGATCTTTCTCTTTGGAACTAGCATTTTCCTATCACGCTTCTAGCGTGTAGTATTGACAACTTGTTGCACTGGGATCTCAATCACTTTCTTACAATTGTAAATGTTCTATAAATGTGTCTGCATTTGATTTGATATCATTTTAGTACAAATGAGACATCTTTTGAACTTCTAGTTGAAAGTAATCTGTATGATGATCAAAATGAGACAATACTTATGCATTTCATTCAATTGATTTTCCAACATTTTCTTAATTTCTCCCCCTAATGTTGGAAATTTTTCTCATTAATGAGAACTAACAAACTGCATAGCAAATATACCATCCATCCGGGATTTAATTGTTTCATCATCTTAAACATGATCTCATATAGATTTAGAAGTTTTGTTATTTAAACATAAGCTACAAGATATTCATTCATTTATCTCAATCAATTATCAAATGTTCGGAAGGCAAACTCACTAGCATTCTCAAAACAAAATAGTAAGTATATCTTTGACCATCAACAAAATACACCAACAAGAATTAATAAACCATGAATCCGATCTTGCAAAAGCATGAGAGTTTCGATTTCAATTTTCGCTAGTGAGAGTTTGATAATTAACCTCTTGAGAACAAGAAACCCTGACAATTTATTACATGAAAGAATCTTCTAGTTCTTCAATGGATGTCAATGTATATTTTCAATCATGCATCAATTTCAAAATGACTCTCATGTCAAATAAAATTATATTTGGATCAATGAACTTCAGGTTCATTGTTGCATATATATCAATTACACGAATGTATGTGTAATATAATTGAGAAGTAAAAGTACACAAATTTTCTATATGCACTACCCGCATAAGATTATGTATATAATATATGCATATCATATATTATTCTTATAATCAATCTCTTTAGATGATATCGATTACAACATATGTCTTCCCAATTTACTAAACTTCTCTTTGATAGATATACAAAGAATTAGTAAAGTATATTAAAACGATCAATCAAGTCTATCAAGTCTTGAAGATGTATGGTTTACTTTTAAATATAATATGCAAAGATGTACAATATGCAACGCATAAATATCAATTATTATTATTCTTTCCAAGAGATTAAAAGGAAATTCAAATATTTCATCCAGATATAAATGGTTAAAAAGAATAATAATCTCTTTAGGAGATTGTAAGTAATTTGTGATATCTAAATAATATCATATTTATAAGATTAAAATAAAAATTATGATCTCTTCAAGAGATACAAATAATTTCTCAAAGTTTGCTTTCATACATCGCTCTCCTTTTCATCTTTAAGAACTTTAATTTTTTAAATAGACTCTTAATGTACGACAAATACAAGATTATTGTATTTTTGCCAAAACATATTTAAAAAATAAAATTCTCATATAAATATGTATGGTTCTAATCAAATAAACACTTCTTCTCTATCAACATAATTTTGATCTTACTAAATATTGTAACATTCACTTCAGGGAATGCTATTAAATTATTTTATTGAAATTTACAATTTTTTTTATATAAACATATGCGTAATAGCTAATATAATGTTTCAAACTTTCTCTCTCAAATTGTTACTGCCAAGAGCAAAAATGTTTTGACATGTGCAACTACGAGTGCACGACAAAAACAATGAATACTAACTGATTTATGCAACTACAGATGCATTAAATCAAAATTGAGTTTAAGAAGTAGTTAACTATTATACATAACTTTCATAAACTTTGTCATAAGAGAATTTAATCAAATATATATAATCACTATATATAAAATTTTAAGACTCACAAAATTCACATGAGATAAATTTAAATATTCAAAAATCAAATAAGTTTCAACACAAGCCTTACAAACAACAAAATTAAAGACAATATTGAAAATTTATTCTTATATTTGAAAAGTAATCTTAACACATAAAAGATAAAGGATAAATATCCTAATTAAATTTACCATATAAAACAATTATATTAGAAGATATGCAAATATAAACTAATTCAGTAAGCATCTAAATCAAATATTTTAAATATATAAATTGTATTTAAAAATAAGGCATGCCACCTTAATCTAAATAACCTTTAGAACATAAATCTAAAATGATATAGTATATTTGAAAAGTTTATACGATTAATTAGCTAAAAATTTAAAGTCACGAAATATTTGATTTTCAATATTTTTTCTATCTTGAATCACTCAAAATAAGGTTATTTGAGTTTCTTAAACATAAACTTTATTCCTCTAACAATATATTGATATTTTACTCACAATTCATGAAATGCTTATCTTCAACGAGAAAAGGTTGTGATGAAGACCCATGCATATATACAAAATATGTAATAAGCTAATTAAAAGTCTAAATTTTTAGAGGATGGAGTTTATAATCTAACAAGTATATGTCTAAACAAATTCAATATGATTGAGAAATTTGGAGACAAACAATGGTCTAATTCACTTAAATACAAAGTAACATTTCTAAAAGATTTTCTTTTAAAAACTCACAAATATTTTTAAGTCACTAACTCAAAATTTAATGCTCATATAAAAGGTTGTATGAGTTTTACCATGTTTCTAAATTTGTAAACACATAAGTTTACATATATGATTAAAGTAGATTACCCACATTCTTTGAACTTTATGTTTAAATTCAAGAAAGATAATGATGGTGGTGAGAAGATAAATGATTAATACATCAAATATACATATGCAAAGTCACCAAAATTAAAACACTTACCGTATTCGAAAGTCAATTTTTACACAATCTCCAAAGTAGAGTCCCTCCAAAGTAGTGGGACTCATGCTCATAACATGTTATTAAATAAAGAATAAAGAAACTAAATAAAATAATGAAACAACACAAAAGAAAAAAAATGAATGAAGAGAAAAAAATGAATGAAGAGAAAGGAAGTAGAGAACCAAAAGCACTACATACATCTATTTAGAAGAGGTCCTATGGTATGAATAACATATACAATTCAATAGTATGAATGTTACATCAAGCTTTAAGAGAGAGTTAGGAAGATTTGTAATATATCGTAGGTTAATACATAATTATATTTACAATGCAAAACTAAAATTAACTTTATTTTGGATAGAAGCAAATGTTGAATTTTTAATGGGTAAAAGATAACCCACCAAGGTAAGTGACCGGCGGCGGCTAGAAACGACGACGGCTGGCGGACTAACAGAGACAGATCAGAGGCGGAGAACAGCGCGGACGAGGGAGGAGGAAAACCGGCGAGGACTGGACGGGAACGAACGTGGATCCGACTCAGTCTCACGAACAGTTTGATGAGTGCGGCTCCTTCGACGACGAGGGCGGACGGAAACGGTGGAGTTGCGATCGGTGACTGCCGGCGACGTGATTTGAGCGGCGGCCGTCGGCGAGGAAGGCAACGAATTGAGAAGTTTGGACGGCGGCAGGATAGGTTTACGAAGGAGGGACTCTTCTTTTTCTTTCGTTCTTTTTTTCACGTAGAACGAGAGAGAATTAGATATATAATAATAATAATAATTTTATTTTCCATAAAATAATTATAATATATTTTTATTATTATTATTATCAATATATTTTTCCTTTTACTTTTTACTTTTAAATTTCTTTCAAAAATCAAACAGTCTCTCTTCGTTTCAATCAAAATTTTCTTTTCCATAAAATAATTATAATTTTACAAATAATTATATTTTCTTAAAATATAATTATTTTCCTCGTCAATTAACTTATCTTTATTTTCTTTTCAAAAGACAATATTTTTTCTTAAATAATTATATTTATTAAATATAATTATATTTTCTTTCTTCACTATAAATAAATACACACATATATATATACCCATCCATCCATACATATAATATCAAATCTCTAAAAATTTTCACTCCTCCAATTTAATTAAATAAGGGCTGACTGAGAATATAGCAAATTAGTACAAATTAATTAAGGATATAGCAAATGTTTAAAAGAATTGCAAATATGGCAAATCTTAATTACATTCCAAGGTAAAAGACGAAAATGCCCCCACAACAAGCCAAATACAATTTATGTTTCCTATTTCAATTTCAAACACAATTTCACGCTTCGCTTCATGTTTTCCATCCATCTTCCACTTTCTTCTCTTTTCTTCCTATTCCAATTTTGTTTTGCGGTGCCGGTGCCTTCGCTTTCGGCTTCGCTTCACATTCTCCACTTCATCTTCTTCCACTTTTTTTGCTTTTCATTTGGTCGTAATATGTTTGAAATAGATTTTCTTCTTTTTCTATTTGTTTGAAATCGGTTTCTTCATTTTTTTGTGTTGGATTGTGTTGTGTTGTTGCTTAGGTTTAAGGTCTATTTGTGATATGTTTATATATCATTGATAGACTTGAGAGATGTTTAAAGTTCTATCAGTGATGTTTCTATCAACTTGAATATGTCTAACTTGTTTGTGTTAGGAAGTTAGTAGAAGCTCTCATTTAAAGGGCATTTTTTGTGTGACGGCTTAGAGTCTATCAATGATATGTTTCTATCACTGATTGACGATAGATTTGGAGGATGTTGAACTTGTTTTTTCGGTATGCTAATCTGTTTGTTTGCCGTAAGGTGTTTTGGTGGATATTTAGTTTATGTGCATTTATTTACGTGATATTTCTTAATCTATCAATTATACGTTCTATCATTGATAGACTTGGAATATATTCGGGGATATTAGTAGATACTTTAGTTTAATTTGTATATTTTGTGTGGGATGTTGCTTATGGTCTATTAGTGATATGTTTTTGTCACTGATTGATAGATTTGGAGGATGTTGAACTTGTTTCTTTGGCATGCTAATCTATTTTGAGTTTGTGTTTTGTTGCTTAGGGTTATGGTCTATCGGTGATAGACTTGAGGGATGTTTAGTTTGTTGCATTGAGACATTAGTAGTAGTTCAATGTGCATGTTTCTATATGTTGTTGCTTAGGATCTATCAGTGATATATTTCTTTTATTGATAGACTTGATAGACTTTGCAGATGTTTAGTTTGTTTGCGCTAAGGTGTGTTGGTGGATGATTTAGTTTATGAGCGTTTATTTATGTGATGTTTCTTAATCTATCAATGCTATATTATATCATTGATAGACTTGGAATATGTTTAGGGATGTTAGTAGATATTTTAGTTTAATGTGCATATTTTTTGTGATGTTGCTTAAAGGTCTTTCAGTGACTGATTTCTATCATTAGATTTATTGGAAGATGTTTAGATTGTTTGCATTAGAATATATATTTAGAAACTCTAATTCAAGCTCTAGTCTAAAGTGCATTTTGTGTGGGATGTTGCTTCTGGTCTATCAGTGATATGTTTCTATCACTGATTGATAGATTTGGAGGATGTTAACTTGTTTGTGTTGGGATGTTTAACTTTTTTTTTTCGGCATGCTAATCTTTTTTCAGTTTGTGTGTTATTGTTTATGGTCTATTATTTGATATGTTTATGTCACTAATAAACTTGGAAGATGTTTAGATTGTTTTCATTACAATATATTTATAAACTCTAATTCAACATTATCATTTCAGGTTGTTCAAGAAAAAAAAATGAAAACGATCGAAATAGCAAGGGATATTAAAAATGTTAGGCCGAAGAGACAACTTAACCAATCAAAGAAAATGTTGGAGAATGCAAAAGACTAGAATATTGCAAGAGACTGATTGATTTGTCCCTAGTTTTGATTTGCAACTCTCTCATTGAGTAAATGGATGTTATAGCATTAGTTTTGCGGATATTTCATGATAGAAAATGTCAATGATAAACTTCATATTTTATTTGATTTTATTCAATTGATATAGGAAAGTGTTGGACCACATGTTAAATATTGCAAATTAACTGATCTTCAATGGATGTTGAAGTTTATTAATGATAGACCATAATGGTGAAAAATACTTCATAGTGACGTTAACTCTTCATATTTAGTTGATTTTACCATATTAATACAGAAAAATGTTAGATCACAGGTTGAATAATCATTGCAAGTTATGTGCTTTTGTGTTCCCATTAAGAAATTAGTATTATACATGTTGAATCATTGCAAATTAGTATTAATGGGTGCATTTTATTGAGAAAAAGTTTTGTTAATATACATGTTGAAGTCTATCATTGATAGAAGCTATCAACGATAAACTTCATAGTAAAGTTTATAACCGATAGAAACTATCAGCTATAAATTAAACTTCATTATGACATTACTTCATATTACTACTTTACAATAAGGTAACTACTGCTAACAAAAAAACATTCTCTATCTTCAAGCAGAATGATTCTTATCAACAACGTAATGCCACATCATTTTGTGACCAGCTCGACAACAATGACTACATTTTGATGACTTTTCTTCCCATTGATCAACTTTATTTTTTTTTTGTGGTCCTTTTGCTTGACGCTTGCAAAATAGAGGTAGTGTTACACTCATTACATTGATTAATCATAATTCTGAATTACTGCAAAAAAAAAAAAAAGATATATACAGTTTATCATCTTAGTGTTACACTCTAGCATTGGTAAAAGATATAGTTTATCACTGATTGACTAATATCAATGATGGACTAGGATACGAGTCTATCGTTGATAGACTACTATCAATGATGGACTAAGATACAAGTCTATCATTGATAGACTACAATCAATGATGGACTAAGATATAAGTCAATCATTGATAGACTACTATCAGTGATAATTACTTAGGATATTAGTGATGCACTAGGATACAAGTCCATCAATGGTAGACTAATATCACCATGCTCATATTAACTAATCTAACTATTAGTCTACCAGTGATAACTTGTATTCACCAATAATTTTAGGAAAAAAAAACTCAAATTCTTTTAACCTAAAAATGTAAAATTGATAGAAAAATTCATAATATGTTCAATTTCTATGAAGCCTCAAACTGATGAAATCCGATACAAGTGAAATTAAACACATTTTTTAATATAAAAATACTAGTAAAATCATCCAATTGAATTGAACAAAATCAACCTACAGTGATGAAATTAAATCAAATTGTAAAAAGAAGGTGATGTCAAAATTTTAGGGAAGAAGCACATATGAAAACAAATATCAAACTGAGATGGAAGACAATTGCAGAGAATGAAGAAATGATCTTAGTATAGGAGAAAATCACATAGAAAATGGAAAAAAAAACGACAGTGAAGATGAAGAAGGGAGAAAACGACCGTGAAAATGGAGAATGGAGAAAATGGTGGGGAATATGGAGATGTAGAAAATTGTGGAGAAGGAGAGAAAATTGTGGAGTAGAAAATCGTGTAGAAATGGAGTTTCCTTACAAGGACAATTTTGGAATATTTTAAAAAAGAATACAAAATTTGCTATATTTGCAAATTGTTTAGGAAATTGCTATAAACTTAATATTTTATGCCAAAAAGGTTATTAATTATAAAATCTCATTAAATAAACACTTAAAATTATTTAATTAAATTTCAACTTTCATAAAACCAAATAATTTTCACAACTTTACTTAAACCTCAAACCATACAATTTAATCAAATTTTCAACAAACAACACAAATTCAAATCCTCTAATTAATTGAATATTCATCCAATAAATATATAATTATTTCTAATGTTCACAAAATCAAATAATTTTCAAAATCAAAATAATGCCCAATAAATTAAACATAGTTAAACAAAACTAAGATAATTAAGCCAAAAATGACCTGGATCAAATTAATTATTTAGATGCAATTAAATATTATTATTTGAGCTAAAGTTTAATTGAGTCCAAAGGTAAGCTTAATTTAGCTCAAATGATAATAATGTCCAAACCCAACTAATTAAGCTCATAGGCCTAATGCATGAACCAATTAAGTCCAAGCTCATAAAGCCTATCATAGAACCAATTAAGTCCAAGCTCATAAAGCCTATCATAGAATTCTAGATATAGAAGACTTCACAAAGCATACAAGGAATTCTTCCAATGATTAGAAACTTCTTAGCAAGACTCCTTAGCTCTTGAAATTGAATTACATTTTGATCATACGCGTTCAATTGAGAGAGAATTAGAGAATCAAGTGTTAGAGATCAAACCACATCGCATCTTAATCTACACGAACACAAGTTCAACTACACGAAACATGTTTATCCAAAACCTCATGTAAACATTTTCATTTAAATTCTCCAAATAAAAAATTTCAAAATTTACATTTATAAAAATAAGGGTATCTCTAAATAATCCTTAAATAAAACCCTAGGCTATAACACAAACATTAATAGCCAATAAAATGACTAATTTTAAATGTTCCAACTCCAAAAGTGACTAAATACATTTGATTTTTAAGTACAGTTAAACATATTATTCGAATCTTTCAATTAGAATGAGATGAAAATACTTTTAGTGTCTCTTCCTTTTGCATCAATTTCTTCTAACAATGTTGTCTTCTACCTCAACGCAACAATCCGTTTGTGTTTAATCTCGAACAATTACTTTTAACTAGACCAACTTCTTTCTCCTGGAGTTCGTTCTCAATTTGATTAGCTTAACCATATAATCACAAAGGCCATGTCACCAAGACACTGAGTGCAATGGACAAGACTCTGATATAGTTGTTGATAGAAACCCTCTAAGAAGGTATCTCCACATCCACATGTTATGCTTACGTTCTCCTTAGTCATAACCTTCATAGCCTTTTTTTTTTTTTTTAATTTTATTTAACGCAAAAGGTCTTATAGATAGTTTTCTCATCGGTATTCTACAGACGTCAATCGCAGTCCAACATTAACCATGGTAATATTCAACAAAAACAGAACTAACTACCACAATACAAACGCATACATCAGTAAGCAAACTTGCTCACAGAACTTACAACCTCAGAATTATGTTTGCTTTGAGAGGCTTTTTCATCACAACTGTGAACTCTAACTTCTCCGACAGATCAACATGATCTCCATCCACAGCTCTCCAATCAAACTTCCATAATAAATTCGCTAAGAAATATTCCAAATGAAGAATCCCCAAACCATAACCAGGACATATCCTTCTCCCTGCTCCGAACGGCATCATCTTTATCTCTTTACTCCCTGTTACATCGAACCTTGCCGCTTCTTCTCCTCCGTCACCATTCATAAACCTCTCCGGCTTAAACGCCATCGGATCTTCCCACACTGTTGGATCTCGACCAATCTCCGCCGCCAAGAAATTCACAGTCCCGTTTTTGGGTATCAAGTAATTCTCAAATTGTAAATCCTCCTGCACTCCTCGTGCTTGTAAGAAATGTCCTGGTGGGTGTCTTCTTAATCCTTCTAAAACCACTGCTTTTAGATATGGAAGCTTCCCCAAATCCTCTTCCTTCACTTCCTCCCTTATTCCATCGCCCATTACTTCTTTCATTTCTGTAAAAAGCTTGTGCTGAATGTTTGGGTTTTTCACTAAATTTGCCATTATCCATTGCAAGGTTGTGGATGTTGTATCGGTTCCGCCAGTGAGGAATTCAGAGCATAATGTGACCATTTCGCTGTTCGTTAGCTTTCTATTATCCTCGTTGGGAAGTTGTAATTCGAGTAGTGTATCTACATATGACGACACGAATTCTTTACCGTCTTCTTGTTCTTGTTCTTCACCTTCTCTGTTCCCTCTGTTTGCTCTGCTTTTTATCGCTTCTCTTCTTGCTTCGATTAACGGGATTATGACTCTCTCTTGGTTCCTTCTTAGTTGCAGAAACTCCTCCCAGCGCTTCGGAAGAAAAAACTTGGTCAATTTAGGAGATAAATTAAGGAGACCAAAACGCCTAAAATTTAACAGCATTGTACGTTGCACATTCTCGACTTCTTTGACTTGGGATTCCTCAAGTTTATCCCCAAAACACATCAACACCATTAAACAGAACATAGCGTACTGAAAATGATCTACAACATAGACGGAACTTTCCGATTCAGAGTGAGAGAAAAGACGATTAAGAAGAATACCCAAAACCCACTCGCGAGCATGGCCGTAGGATCTAATACGGGAAGGATGAAGAATTTGGGAAGTAAGATTGCGGCGGAGGAGGCGCCAGAGTGGGCCGTAGGCGGCGGAGTTGATACTGTGTTGGTTGCTTGTGAGGATTTTGGTTAAAGGAGGAACCGGTGGGCGGTCGGCGAAGAGAGCGCCGTGTTGGAAGAGGGCTTTGTGGGCAATGGTGCGGTCGGCGATGAAGATGGAAGGGCGAGAGCCAATGCGGATAGTGACAATGGGGCCGTATTTGGCGACGGCGGTGCGGAGGTAAGACTCCATTTGGAGAGGCGATGTACGGAGCCATAAGAAGGTGGAGAGGATGGGGATTGAAGGAGGGCCTGGTGGGAGCTTTGTGGAGGTTTGGAATTTGGTAAAAATAGAGCTGAGAAGATAGCAAATGGAGAAGGAGATAAGGATGATGATGAACCAGGTATCCATTTTTTGTGTGTTTGAGACTGAATGATTGTTGAACTTGAATCTGACTTTAAATGCAAGTAAAAATAACCACGTATGTGTCATGGCCTGTGGTAAGTACATGGAAATGGCAGCTCTAATTATGTGGTTTGAAGATATTCTTGTTGGGTTCAATTAAGGAACATAATTGCACTTAGTACAAACAATTAAGTTCATCTTTTCAAACAAATGAACGGTAATATGAAAAGTGGCCTCATTTGATTAGCAAACACGTTCACTTCTAAATAAAAATAGCATATTGATTTTACGAGTGGAGGATTCTCATTTCAATTGCTTCTGAAAATTTTGTCGTATCACGGTAAGAAATTCTAGATCTCCCGACATCGATTTACACTGTCGGGAGATAAAAGAGAACTCCGATGTTATTACACGCGTTGGGAAATAAAAGAGAACGTCTGATTTCATTAGTAATGCATCGGGAATGGATGGGGAACTATCAACGCATAAATTTAATGCGTCGACAGTTTTGGAATAACTAAACTTAAGATAGTTAAAGTTTTAGCATGAGATTTTCTTATTATGCTTAAGTATATACCGAGATGTCTTGATCTGATAACAACCCTATAGGGAAGATTGTTCTGTGCAGGTCGAGTGAGATGAGGGTATTTAGTAAATGCCTAGAGTTTCCATCACATAGACTAGGTAAGAGATGAGAGCCTGTAAGAACGCCTAGATTTTCCATCTCATGATGATATAGTAACCCTACCAGGGAGATATTGTCATCTTCATAGAGGTCGTGTGATGATGGTATCCAGTAGATGCCTAGAGTTTCCATCACATAGACTAGGTAAGAGATTAGGGCCTTCACGACCGCCTAGATTTTCCATCTCATGATAGCTATAGCGAGATAGGGTGCTACTAACGCCTATAATTTCATCTCGCAGGTATTATATCAAGGGATAGGGCTTCCATGCTTAGAGTTTCGTCTTGTAGATACAAAAAGTTCAAGGTATAGCAAGAAGGAAATAAAAGAGAAAATTAAAAGCTAAGTTTGAAAAGAAAGTTGTTTTGCTAAGTTTATGCATATTTTTGCCCAAAGTTTTCATTATCATGCTTGTTTTAAAAGTTTTACAAAAGAGCTACTTGGTACTAGAATGAAACCGCACAAGAAATTTGAAAGCTAAAATTTTAAATGAAATTTACACGAAAACTGAGAAAAAATTAAGCCAAATCTAATTAAGTCTCAAAGTTGGAGAAACATTAAGCTTAAAAAATTAAAGTACCTAGAGCTAGAAGGATAAACTCAACCAAAGGACACAACTTCAAAAAGAAAAAAGAAAAGAGAACTCACAAGGGATCGAGAAGATGATAGCTAGATTGAAACCACCATCACTTGATCCATACCAACCTTGCCACCAGATTGTAACCTTCCAATAGCTAGATATAAAGTTTTTTTTTTGTTCACTTTTTATGTGCCCATTTCAGCGTTTCATGGCCATATTACCCAGCTTGTCAATTTGATTTTGAAAGTCAACAAGTGATTTTTCCTGCATACAGGAATAAAAATTATCAACAGAAGGCTACAATAAATTTTACCTCTGTCGATGACAAACATGTCGACGCCCCTAAATGTTGTTGGCAGAAGTTGGTAGTTTCCAACGGGTTGTTTAATCGTCAGTGGTACAATTTAGAGCATTGGCGTAGATGGATCTTTGTTGGTGACTTGTTTTTGTACCGTGAACATACGTAGACATCTGCCTATGGTTTATTATTACCGTGAGAATTATTGGAACTTTGTTTGTTTGTTTTTTTCCACATTTATTTTAGTAGCCCTCAATCTTCAGCTAGCCCTTGTTCTTCCTTCTATTATCTCTTTTTTCATATCTTTAATCATTTTTTAAATTTATTAGATAAAAAATATTTGCTAAACATCTAATATATCTGTTGGTGAATTCTAAAAAAAGTAGGCAAATCTCCTTATTAGATATAATTTCTGTTTTCCCAACTATTTCAAATAATTTTTCATTTAAAAATATTTATTTTTTAAGAATATAAAATCTTGTTCTTAAAAAGGAGACGTTGCTTTCAAAAAGAAAAAAAAGTTGGTTTGAGTTCGTTACAGAACGAACAACGTCTGGCATCAAGATAGAGGTAGGCGAGTGGCTGTGTTATTTGTCATTGGCGTGGCTATGAACGCAACGAATCTGGAAATAGTAAGTAGACTAGAGCGGCTGAGAACGTGAGGGAGTGACTTTTGACGGAGCGAAACGTGACATAACAGAACTTGAAGGATAGGAACGTTTGGGGTATGTCTTCGATGGAGCACCAGCTAGCCAAACATTTTCGAAGGAACGATGGTGGACGACGACTTCCATCACGAGGATTGAATGAACGACATCTGAGATCAGAACGTCGACGATTCCGACGGAGCGGTTGTGTTGCTTTTCTTTTACGCGACTGAGAAAGCGACAGAGCCGTGAAGATATACAAATGGATGCAACAGAGAGAACGTTTGCTTGTTTGTGACGGAGCCAAAAAGATGGGGCGATGAAAGGTGGAGAGATGGGACGTTTACAATACCTGGTTGTGACGAAAGTCGTATTTTTTGCTGGAATAGCTTCAAGGTGGAGGTGGAAGTGGAAGTGGGGAGACAAACCCAAGAGAGAAAAGAACACCAAGAGTTTTTTGTTGGGTCACCCGTGAAAAGTGAGAGTGAGTCCTTAGGTTGTGTATACCTTGGTAGAATGGACAGATTGATTAATTACCTTGGTATAGGATAAATAGAAAAATATTTACCAATTGAAGATCATTAATGCGTAATCTAGGTTTTGAACCCAGAGTGAGTAAACTCTAGTTGCTTAATTTAGTTTATTATTTTCATTCTAGTCATTCTTTTCTTGTTTTGAACCTGCTCTTCTAGTCCGACTTTATTTTGCCCAAGTATGTTAAGGAACCCCTAATATTAATTATATGTTTCTCTTTGTGGGACAGAGCACATGTCATGCCCCATCCCATAGAGCACCCTCCTCACTAGACACTCGAGATGTGTAATGAAGCCGACCAACATCATTCTTCTTCTAGTAATGTCTGTGTCAACCCTACTTAACTTGTAATTCTCATCTATTTCTAATCAGATTAACTCAAACGCAAGATGCTAAAAGTAAAAGTCTTTACACTCCTTTATTCGTTCCTAATGATATTTGGTGAGACTTATCGATGAATTTTATTCTCGGGTTACCTAGAACAAATGGGGAGTTAACTCTATTTTTTGGGTTATTGATTGTTTCTCTAAAATGTCGCAGAACTTTGATTCTAGCACCATAGCAAAGTTCGTTTTTTGTGAAACTGTGAGACTACATGGGATTCCTGAATCTCTGAGCTCGAACAGATGGACATATCAAAGTTGTCAACGAACTTTGGAGGATATGCTTCGTTGTTTCATTGGAGAAAGGTCCTAAACAATGGGATTTACTTTCGCATCTATCAAATTCAACGCGTTTCAAATTGTTTATATTAAGGTGTCTTTTCTATATTTGCAATTTATTTAAAATGTTGCTATACTTTTTGTTATCATTCCTAAAATTACTATCGGTTATAACTACCCAATATAATTGGGGAGTGGCATTTTAAGATGATAATTAAGTGTAGCAACTTGATAGAAATTTGTAAATGTAGTAAGAGTGAATCTATATTTTCTCATATTTACAATATCTTTTATATTGTACCAAATTCTAAACAATCAGTCGTTTATCCCAGATAAATCACTATCAAATGATTGTTTACCAAAATTGTGTACCAATATCTAAATAATCAATCGTCTATCCCAAATAGATAGAGATAGACCACTATCATTGTCGTCTCAGATGATAAATAATAGATTTAAATGATCATTTACCAAGATAAACAATTGTGTAGACCGATTCACGTGTGTGGTATTTTCATTATTTCACATTGGGCTTTTTCCTTATTCAAAATGTGAAAATATTTGTGCATTTCTATTTTTTTATGGGAAATTGCACAAAAATTTTAGAAAAAAACAGCTCATACGCTTCCGAGGACTATGAGAAAATTATCGACTTCAAAATTTGCTAAAAATGTAGTAACATGAATCTATTATTATAAAAAAAAAAATTATTATTTTTGCAAACACTAGATAAAAATGCAATTTGTGATTCTAATTCAAAGTAGTTAAATACTTTCCTTGAGTTACTCTTGAAAAATTTACAACTTCCTCAGCTAAATAAAAACTTAGAACAAATCAATCTAAACCGACTCTAAATCCTTACCTGATATCATATATGCAAATTGCAACAACTAATCTAAAACATTCCTTCCCTAAAACGCTACCACATAGAACTGGGGAAAATCAAAGATAGGCAAATTTGATGGCGTAGATTTCATAATAGATAAACACAAAACTAGCCATACTGTAGAATACGGCAACTTTATGACATTAGAATCTACAAATTACGTTGGCTTTAAGAGGTTTTTCCATCACCACGGTGAACTCTACCTTCTCCGACAGATCAACATCCACTCCCTCTACCCCCTTCCATTCAAACTTCCATACCAAATTCCCAATGAAATACTCCAAATGAAGAATTGCCAAACCAAATCCAGGACATATTCTCCTCCCTGCTCCAAACGGCATCATCTTTATCTCTTTGCTCCCTGTTATATCAAACTCAACTCCTCCTTCCTCTCCTGCACCGCCTTTCATGAACCTCTCTGGCTTAAACTCCATCGGATCTTCCCACACTTTTGGATCCCAACCCATTTCTGCCACCATGAAATTCACACTCCCATTCTTCGGTATCATATAATTCTCCAACTCTGTATCTTCTTTCACAGCGTGTGGTAACACGAAATGTCCTGGTGGGTGTCTTCTTAATCCTTCTAAAACCACCGCTTTCAGGTATGGAAGTTTCCCCAATTCCTCTTCCATCACCTCCTCTCTTGACCCATCTCCCATTACTCCTTTAATCTCTGCGTAAAGCTTGTTTTGAATTTCTGGGTTCTTCACTAAATTTGCCATTATCCATTGCAAAGCTGTGGATGTTGTATCGGTGCCGGCGTTGAGAAATTCGGAGGCTATGGCAACAATTTCTTCCTCTGTGAGCTTTCTCTTTTCCTCTGGGTGCTCCAAATCGAGAAGCGTATCGACGTACGACACCACGAATTCTTCGTCCTGTTTTTCTTCTTCTCCTCCTCCTCCTCTGTTTTCCTTGGCCTTTCTTCTTGCCTCGATCAATGGAATCAGGACTTCATCACGATTCTTCTTGAATTTAAGAAAGGTTTCCCACCGCTTTCGGAGTAAAATCTTGGTCAATTTAGGCCAGAAATTAAGGATATTAAAACGCCTAAGATTTATCAGCATTATATGATGTACGGTCTCGATTTCCTTAATCTGGGATTCGTTAACTTTATCCCCAAAACACATCAACACCAACAAACAGAACATAGCGTACTGAAAATGATCAATAACGCAGACGGGATTTCCCGATTGAGAGTGAGAAACAAATCGATTAATAAGAACATCCAAAACCCACTTACGAGCACGGCCGTAGGATTTGACACGAGAAGGATGGAGGATTTGGTAAGTAAGATTACGGCGGAGGAGACGCCAGAGTGGGCCGTAAGAAGCGGTGTTGATGTTGTGTTGGTTACTGGAAGCGATCTTGGTGACGGGTGGCGCCGGTGGACGGTCGGCGAAGAGAGCGCCGTTGAGGACGAGGGCTTTGTGGGCGATAGAACGGTCGGCGATGAAGACGGCAGGGCGGGAGCCGATGGGGAGGGTGACGATGGGACCGTATTTGGAGACGAAGGTGCGGAGAAGTGATTCCATTTGAAGAGGGGACTTTCGGAGCCATTGGAGATTTGTGAGGATGGGGATTGAAGGAGGGCCTGGTGGGAGTTTTTTGGAGCTTCGGAAATGGGAGAAAATGGAGTTTAGAAGAGAGCAGATACAGATAGAGATTATGAGGATGAACCACACCTCCATTATTTGTTTCCTTTCTTTCTTTCTTCTTCTTCTGTTCCTTTTATCCTTTTTCATTCATTATATATATATATATAAATTGAAATGTATGTATGGGTAGCCCCCACGTTTCTTGTTCGATAAGAGAGTTGTTTTTCATTAGTAATTTATGGGGAAAAAATGTCAACTACATGAACAAATTAAAACTTCATCATAAAAAAGATTATTTGAAATCTTAGATTGAAGATTATTTTGACATTAATTTTGGGGAAACAAATATGGACTCTTAGACATACTAAGTAGTGCTGATGCGTGTGAATCTAGGCAGAGTATGTAGCGGCTTGTTAAATAGAACAATTTGGGCATAAATGGATTAATAATTTCAATTTGATTTTGTTCGGGTCCTATGATGAAACACACAAACATAACATCACTCAATCATTTAAAACACAACTTGTTTATAAGATTAACAGTTCAAATCATAAACCAAACAAAGGTGCAGAGTAGATTAAATGTGGATATTAATATTTTAATTCTCCGATCATGGAGGATGCCTTTTGTAGAAATCTAGAAATGGACTTTATAGAATGGAATAAACTATTTGAATAAAATTAATGTGCATGAACAAAAAAACAAAAAGCATGTAAGTGCTTCCGTCACTAATGGTTGTCTTTCCCTTAAATACGGAATTTTTTATTTTGCTTGGTGGTTAATCCATTGTTATCTCTACATATCAATTTTATTTCACTTTCGTTTCCCGACCCAATTCTTGGAATCATCCTCATTCCTCCCTCGTGTTCATACTTAGCTATTTCTTTGTATAATTTAAGTTGATTTTGTTTCACATTCTTGGAAAAACAAATACAATACACTATTATATTTAAACCGATTGTCTTTAATAAAAATGAATGTGGCTAAGCCAAATTTTTTTAAATAAATATATTAACATGTACTTACCTTTAAAATTGGAGTCTTAGGGTATGTTTGACCCAAGTGTTTTGGGAGTATGAGTAGAGTATGATGGAGTTATGAAACTCTATTCTTTATTTGACTCAAAGATTTAGTATAGGTCTCACCACTAAAAAAACAATGTTTTAATTTCATATCAACTTTTTATGTTGTGGATGTAAGAGCTCCTATTGAGATATCAATGAGCACTCTAAACTCTCCATTGTGGGTGCTCCACTTGAGCTCTCTCCTAAGCTTCCTTGAGTTTGTTTGATGGGTCTCACTGAGTTCTTTATGTTGAGTTTTGTAGCCTAAAACTCGTAGATAATTGTAAATGTAATTAATTGATTGTTATTAATAAAGTATTATTATTGTTTTCTTCAAAAAGTGTGATCGATTATTTTACTAGTTTTGTCTTAATAACCCTAAACCCAATAAACTAAAATCCTAAGTTGTCGTATGAGTCTTAAACTGTAAGTGAAGACATGCAAAGATCAATATTCAAGATACAATTTAAAGAGTCTATAGTATAGGGATAAGACTGAGTACATTATCCCGATAATATTATGGATACGACCCACCAATTTGTATTTGATACAAACACAATAATCAACACGTTTGTATAGGTGACATGCGAGTGAGGGTATATTATGCAATGAATTTGAATAAGACTAGACTATGAAATACCAACAACTAAATGTAACTTCGTTGACTAGTTAGGTTCTATTTCAATAGAATGACCTATGCAATTTATTCTTAATCTTTAGTGTATTATGAACTTCAATTGGCAAGGTATTGTCCTTTCATTTGTATGGGTTAGAGTGGTCAGATTTCTAACTGAATAGGCTAACCATTTTGGGGACAATAACAAGAGAGGAATTGGGGACATTATCATGCGAGATAGAATTCACTTCTTTCCAACTTTAGGGTAAGTAAATGAGTGTTTCCTTAAATTGTGTCTTTAGGACTTGAAGAAAGAGCCCTACCATTTCTATGGCATGATAGGGGTTTCTGATTATTGGTTGAACCAAAAAATAGGTTGTTCATTAGAAAAGCATTCATATTTAAGAACTAAGAAGTAATCAGAGGTATGACTAATTAACTTATTGTTATTAGTTTATATCTGTGGACATAGAAATATATCTCTAGTGAGAAGAGTTCAATGAATAATTTTCTCTCATCTTCTTTGAATTCTCTAAATTCTAAATTCAATTGGTTCTCAAAAACCAAACCTCACATGCTCAAAGAATATGGAGGTCTAGGATTGATGGTGTCCATTTTGTGGCTCCTCAAAAGGCATTTTTTAGATTCGAAGCCCTAAATGACGAAATTTCTTCTCTATAATTTATTTTGCAAAGCATGATTAACTATCTAAAACATAGTAGATTGAATTATCTTCAACGGGTACACCAAAACTTTTCTCGAATAGTTATCTACTATTGATAGGAAATATCTTGCTCCTCCAAAAGTAGTTGTACTTCCCCATGTGCATACTCTAGAATTCCAACTGAAGAGTGCTTCCTTCATTTCTGACCATGATTGTTCATTGAATACTACGCAAAGTTGTCACATGCAAGCTTCTTCAACAGTAATTGGCAGTTGCTTGATAAATGATTTTAGGTTCATGTCTACAGGCTCGTACAAATCTTGGAGTTAATATAAGTTATCAAAAAGCTTAGAGGGAAAAAGAACACATAGTAATTAAAGATATTAAAATGTGACGCAGTTGAATTGTACACGTTAAGGAGCAGCATACTGCTTCCTCCAATTCAAATGATGTTACAAATGAATCAATTCAAATTGCAGAAATAGAAAAAGATTTTCTTAGTTGGGAAATTTCCAAACTTGATTCAAAAACAATTTCCTTTCAAAATGCTTTTAATTTCAAAGAAAATATGTGCAAAAATTGTTGAAACAAAACTCCAGTTTATGAAAAAATTGACTTCATACAATTATTTTCAAGAAATGATATTGAAAAACATCAAAAATATTTTTCATTTCTCCAATAGGTGTTGTCCAAGTAGCTTTAATTCCAATGTTTAGATCTGGATTGGATACACCAGTCTTAGTAATTTTATATGATAAAAGTCAAAGATTTTTCAAATTCTTTGTTAGGAATAATTTAATCAAATTCGACCAATGGCCCCGTCTGTTTTAATTGTTTTCCAAACTTTATGGTGTCTCTTAATGGCCCACATATTCTCAAAACTTTGAGAGTTTAAATATCACTGGACAAGGTTTGAATCTTGAAGAAGGTATTACGAAATTATCACTTGTTTATAAAGTCACTTACAAAGTTTTGACTACTATTATGCATCCAAAAGCTTTAATATCTTCTACTAAAGGAAAAAAAGCATGTTGATAGAAACAAATCTAAATAAATCTTCTGTAAGTATTCCAAAACTCTTTTCTTGTAAAGAAGTTACTAAAAATCCCCACTGGATTTTAGATAATGCCTTCATATCCCTCAAAAGAAAGAAAAAGAGGTTTCTCGTATTACAGAACATCCTGATGGAAAAGTAGATATCAAATTTGAAAACGAATCACCTAGCTTCCATGTTGTCAAAGAAAACATGAGTTCAAGACCTATTACATCTAGTATTAGGAGTGAGTCAATACCTAATCTAAACAGATCAAACTCTCAAAATAAAATCTGTTAGATTAAATCAAGGAATACCAAATATCATTTATGAATAAAATCTTCCTGATTCTCCAACTCAAACAGAAATGGATACAAGTTCTTAATTAAACATAATTATCTCAAAATCAAAGTTTGAGTTGTATATCCATTTCTGTTTGAGTTGGAGAATTAGGGAGATTTTCTTCATAAATGGTATTTGGTATTCCTTGATCTAATCTAACATATTTTATTTTTAGAGAATTTGATATGTTTAGATTAGGTATTGGCTCACTCCTAATATTAGATGTATTGGGTCTTGAACACACGTTTTTTTTTTACAACAGGGAAGCTAGGTGATTCTAGGTGATTCGTTTTCAAATTTAATTTTTACTTTCCCATTAGGATTTTCAATAATATAAGAAACTTCTTTTTCTTTCTTTTGAGAGATGAAAGCATTATCTAAAATCCAATGGGGATTTTTAGTAACTTCACGCCAAGAAAGGAGTTTAGGAATACTAACAGGAGATTTATTTAGATTTGTTTCTATCAACATGGTTTTTCCTTTAGTAGAAGACAATAAAGCTTTTGGATGCACGATAGTAGTCAAAACTTTGTAAGTGATCATTTTATAAACAAGTGTTAATTTTTTTAACACCTCCTTCAAGACTCAAACCTTGGCCAATGATATCTAAACTCAAAGTTTTGAGAATATGTGGGTCATCAAGAAACACCATAAAGTTTGGAAAACAATTAAAATAGACAGGGGCCATTGGCCGAATTTAATTAAATTATTCCTAATAAAGAATTTGAAAAATCTTTATGACTTTTATCACGTAAAATTACTAAGACTGGTGTATTCAGTCCAGATCTAAAATCTCTTGGATAGTTACATCTGAGGGCAAGGGACTGCGGTATAGTAAGGCAGCCCTAACAAATTCATATTTTGGACATAATCCCATAAGAACCTTAAAAAGACGAAGATGATCTTTATTTATTTTGGCTTGATCAAGCTGGGTCCATATAGGTTGAAGAACTGTCAAATATTCATTAACAAATTGACAAGGGTACTATGCAATTGATAGTAATGAGCTAAACCAATCAATTTAAAACGTGTAGACAAAAAATTCCATCACTTTTTAGCATCCTCAAAGGCATCAAAGTATGCATGAATAGCAGGGATATATGTGTTACCAGACCAGATGATAATCTGGTGATTTTTACTGTCCCATTCTTCGAGGCATTCGATAAATTTACTATCATCTTCTTTGTCCAGTTGTTTTGGTTTAATGATGTCTTTAATAACAATGTGCCACAATTTCCTACCAATTAAAAAACTCTTCATTTGATTAGTTCAAGGTAATTGGTCCTGTCAAATATTGTACTAATGAGTCGAATAACATGGTCTTTCTCTATTAAAGCATATCTCGTGGTAGACAAGTGGATCTCGAAGCGAAACTCGAGATAGATGAGATCGATACAAAGCAAATATCGAGGCAAATAAGATCGAGACGAATCGGATTGAGAACGAAGTCTGTGTTTCAAGGCGAATGTCAGGATAGAAAAGATTGAGGCGAAGCAGATCATAGTTCACAAGATGAGCAAATTCACGGAGCAAATCTTGGTTGCAAGATCCGGAAGCAAGGTGCCACTATAGCAAAGCATATATGAGCGAGTGAAGTCGGAGCAGATCAAATTTCAGTTGCATGATCGTGGGGCAAGGTGATGCTGAAGCGGAGTTGATCTGGGCAAGTCTGAGTCTCAGAGCAAGTTCTCAAAGCAAGTTAAGTGGAGTTCAAGAGTCATCAATGTGATCTAGTACAGATCTTAATGTAGAGAGTGATCAGTGGCCAGTCGGACTTGAAAAAGATGGAGGAGCAGTAGCTAGATCAAGACTTAAGCTCTGATACCATGTGCGAAATATTTTATTTGATTTAATATTCTATGGTTTACATGGTATAATGAGAAGATAAATACACAAACCTATACAAGTAAATAAGGCAACAAGTAAAATAAGGCAAATGATGTAATTACTCCTAATTTGTATTATTTACATTTATAATCATTTTTTAAATTGTTTTATTTTAGTTTTTCAATAATAAAATGATGTTTCCTACAAATTTTAAAAAACTAAATAAATAGTTTTGTCTACCCTTAGTTGGAAAAAAAAGAACTAGTATTGGTCAATGGTCAAATTAAGCCAGGTAGATAATAACTAAAAAGAAATCCTTGGGATAAAATTATATAATATAATACTAATATCATTAGTTGAATTCTTCCGGATCCATTTAGGCCAACTTCAAGTTTCTCGTTAATTATTTTTATAAAATTTTAAAACATTTTAAAATTAAATAACAAGTAATCTCTCTCTCCTCAACCTACTAATCTCTGGTCCTTCAGTTTCATCTCCTCCTCCATAATCTTCCTTCCTGATCCATCTATAAAATTCACTAATTATGTAGTACAGACCTTTTTAACTAAATTGATTAAATTCAAGTAAAGTTGTACATTATTTTGATGTGTTTATAAACATTTTAAATCATCTTCATATAATATAACGATATTATAGTTTTAATCCCCCTCAGATTGTAAAAGGGGAGATAAATATGATTAAAAAAAAAGATTAAAGAAAAAACTTTCTTTCAAGCCTTCATTTTCTATCTTTATACAATAATCATAGTAACATTTTTTTTCAATTAAAGGATAGATTGTGTTGTGAAGTGTGAACTAAAAAGCGCTACTAATCCGTTCTTTTTTTTTTCTTCTTTTTTGTAACGAGATCTTTTTCTGACAATTACTTTTTCTATAATTGAAAAAAATGATTGAAACAGATAAAAAGTTTTCAAAATCGAGTAATGAGAAATGAACAAATTTTTCTTCCCATTATGCATCAAATTAAAGCTTTATCGTCTGATTGGGACATTAAGGCCAAGGGTCTTCGGCTCCAGAGAAGGGATTCTTCCAGTAAGATTTGACTTTTAATCTTTCGAGTTGCATATTTTGTGGGCAGAGATTACGTTGAACAAGATATTTGGGTAAAAGTGCAGCAAGAAATGAGCAAGTCTCTAGTTTTGGTTCTGATTAGTTTAGAACCTGACCTCCAAACCAGTCGGTCATCTCCCAAACAAAGAAAAATGAAAGCCTTTTGGCGTTTCTTCAAGCTTTTAGGTGAACTCAACTTAAAGGAGGTGGGAAAGAAGCTGCTTTTGAAGAGCGGTCTTCAAAGCAAGCTCTTTTTCAATAGAAAATATTTTCATTCTTTTCATACACATTCCTTCTGTGGGGAACGGAGTTGTGTTGTGAATTCTGAATTTTTGTGTGGTGATTTCATATGGTCATAAAACTAAAAGAAACACATTAATAGAGAACAGTTCGTGAAACAAAATCTTTAAATAGGTTTGAACCGAATATAGTACGCAAACAAGGTAATCCAACTTTCCAACTGTTCAAATCATACTAAATTTCATAATAAATAGGTTAACTTGGATTATCGCTGTTAACATTATCGTTATCAGAAATTGGAAGTAGTATAGAGTGCCAATAGCTCAGCTCCGCATAGATCGGTTTCATACAGTGTAGTTGGTCCAAGCATGGATGGATTTTGCAGAGTAGAGTCTTCTGAGAACTGAAGTCTTCAAGAGATTTAGAGAGATAACAGGCATGAATTAGAAACTACAAAAGTTTCAACCCACCAGTTACATCATCAACCACTTCAACAGGACCTGCAATTTGGGAAGTAAGAAATGTATACTATTATATTCATACGAACGAAATTAGTTCGTAATAATTTTATTTTGTTTTTTGTTTTTCTATTTCCCTTATGAAAACAAGTTTCATGGAGAAAGAATGAAAAAAGAATTTGTACAAGTGATACATAAAAACCAGCCCGCAAAATCACTCCTTTAAAGGAAGGGGGTTCCAACTAAGAAAAATGTTGCCTATAGAATAGTTACAAAAGTTCTTCCAAACCGAAGTCCAAAGAGACGTGAAATCTAACCAAAGACCAAACGCCGCCCCCTCCCTCTACTCCTAAACCTAACATTCCTCTCACCCCAAATATCCCAAATAACCGTGTACACCTCGCATGCCATAAAAAGCCTCCCTTATCAGTGAAGAGCGGATGGAGAAGGAATTCTTCGATCGTCACTCTAACACACCTCAAGAGTCGACAAAGCTAACACCCAACACCTAAAGAAAGGAGCACCACATGGCTCTAAATTGGCAATCTCAAAAAAGGTCATTTAGATCTTCCTCTGCCATCCAACACATCCAACACAGCATATAACAGAAAGGCCCAACAGGCGAAGTCCTCCTCCTAACAAGCCTATCAACAGTGTTAACCCAACCAAGCAAGACTTGCAAGATAAAGAACCTAACTTTCTTAGGAACCTTAGTCCACCACACCATATCAAAGACCGACTCCTTAGAAGAGTAGGATCCAACAACAAAAAAACAATGATTTACAAGAAAAACCCCAAATAGAATTAGGATTCCAAACACAAGCATCTTTCCTCCCCTCTCTAACAGTGCACCCCTCGAGTAAGGAAAGAAGAGAGGTCACCTCTGTCATTTCTCTATTGGTCAAGTTACGACGAAACCCAAAAGAGAAAGACACATAATTCTCAGATCTCACCAAAACATTCGAGATAGAACAATTTTCGAACAAGGAAAGATATACCGATGTGCAAAAACAGTACAAAGGGAATTCTCACCTACCCATCTCATCCTCCCAGAAAAATGTCCTTACCATCCCCCACAAAACAAGAAACAAACCAATAAAAAGTAGCAAGCTCGAACGAAATATCGTTCCAAGGATTTCGAAAAGTGTCTTTGACGTCTCTCATAGTCCACTCAAAAGGATGGGAACCATGCTTGCTCAAAATGATCCTATGCCAAAGAGAACCACGCTCAAGATGGAAGTGCCAAAGCCACTTTGCCATCATACCTCTGTTACGAATTCTAAGATTACCAAACTCTAATCCCCCTTGACTCACAGAGCGCCGCACCACCTGCCAACTAACCAAATGGGAGTAGTGACCCTCGTCCACCCACTCCCACAGAAAGTCTCTCATGTATTTTTCAATACTCTTACACACATGACACTTGACACCACACTAGAGGCCCTAAACAAAGAAAGATAATATACCAGAATGCCACTCAACATCAATTTAATCAAAGTAAGCCTACCAACTTTAGAAAATGATCCTTTCTTCCATGTCGCCAATCTCTTATGAATTTTCTCACAAACAGGATTCCAAAAAGACACAGCTCGTCTTACCCCCCAACAAGAGACCAAGGTAGCAAGAAGGGAAAGAGTCAATCTCACAATCAAACTCTTCCGCCCATCTTAGCAACTTAACCTGATCAGAATTAATACCATAGATAGTGCACTGGTTTCTATTGATTTCCAGGCCCGACATCTCTTCAAAGAATTCGACTATATGATTGAGGGTGTGGAAAGAATTCGACCATATCATCAGCAAACTGAAGGTGTGATAAGGCCACTTCGTCTCTACCAATCTTAAAAAGCTCAATAATGTTGCCATCAACACCTTTACTTATCAACCGACTTCCACAACCAGTAAGAACAAAAACAGAGACAAGATCACCATGTCTAAGACCCCTGGAAGCTTGAATCGCCCCTTTTGGTACTCCACTGATGAGAATATAATAAACATTTCTAACACACCCCCACATCCACAGTCTCCATTTATACCCAAAGTCTTTCTTCATCATTACTCTATCCAGAAAGTCCCAAAAGTCTGAGTCCACATGGTCGAACGCTTTCCAAAGTCAAGCTTTAACATAACAAACTCCTTCACCCTCTTTGCATTATCCTTTTTAGGAATCAAACAAACAAAGTTTCAACCACCAATCTGTTCAAGATCCCTCTTTCAAAAAATTCCTTAAAAACTCCCTCCAAGTCACCTTTGATGATCCCAATTCTCCGGAAAGAAAGCTATAGAAAACCCCTCAGGACTAGGAGCCTTGTTGCCATCACAACTGAAAAACATTCTTGATCTCTTCAATCGTAAAAGGAGCCACTAACTCCTCATCCTCCCTAGGAAAAATAGGGCTCCAGTCAATACCAAATGGCTTCTCCAACACCGCAGGGCTATAGAGGTTATAGAAAAACTTCCCGCTCAATTTCCTCCCTATCTCTAGTACAGACCCCATTTTCCAAACACAAAAGACCTATACGATCCACTTGGACCTCACATCTATATTTTGGCAGCCCACTTTTAATATTATTTCCTTTGCACAGCACAGAGTTCTTAAGCTGGCACGAAGAAATCTTGTCCTCTTCATCCCGGCCCAACCTCATTTCCACTGGCCCATCACACATCACACCCTTCCCACCTTCCGGCATATTCCATAGGCTTAACCTTACAATTCTCAAGCCCACTGTGGGCTTTCTTCTCCCCCGGCTCATCACACTTCGTGGAATTCAAACACTTCACGTGACTTCCCTTATCCTTCCTCTTCTAACCCAAAGACAGACTAAAAGACCAATGGACTGCTAGTTTTGTATCTCACCAGAAAGGAAAATTCTTGGTGGTTAACAATGCACCCCATCTGAATAAAACCATCTTGTTTGCCATTTGCCCAAAAACTCACTTCCTTAAGCCAGTTGCACTCCAGCAAATACACTTCCTTATTGGCAAGGCCACCACACTAGGATGCAAGGGAATCAAGAACTCCTTAGTTCTCAAGAAAGGAGGGACGCCCAACGCCATGTCCCACCCTCCCCTGAATTCCTACTTTCTCTTCTCTTCAATCACACGAAAATTCCAGTGTCGAAACAAAAAATCTTGACTTTCAAACAACGTCCCAATCCATATCAGTTCCTTCACCTCTGAACCTGAGTCGCAAAACCCCACTGCCAAATTTGCACAAAAGATCTTGAAGCCACAACAAATATATGGGGCATTTCAAAAAGTTGCTTCAAGACTCCCCAATCTGTCAAGGCCTTGAATTTCTTGATAGTAATCATAGTCTGGCATTCAAATGCAAAGTCCATCTTATCTCTTTCCCCTGTTACCACTTTGACCTCTTGCGCATCTCTCTGCAAGTTTTTTGTGTATGGCTGCCCTCCATTCATTTTGTTAATCTACACATTGGCAACTGGCACCTGGGAGCCATCTTTTTCTTTCCAAGATGAGTCCTTTGATTTTTGGATTTCATTACTAGACTTCTGAGAACCTATATTTGAGCCTGAAAGATACACCGAGATTTCTTTGCTAATGAGTACCAATCACTACCTCTACTTCCTTCCAGGATGAATATCCTTATTTTCCTTCCTTTAAAAGATTCAAGGGACAGAATAGCAAATCTTCCTATATTGTTCTCCAGCATCTGAAAAAAGAGAATGGCAAAGACCAAACTTCTTCTTTACTAAAAACCAGTGGACCAACTGGCATCCACGGCTGCCTTCAAATAGTCCCTTACCCAAGCTGCAGTTCCCCGATCCAGCTCCAGCTTACTAAATTTTCTCCATTCCTTTCCTCAATATAAATCTTCCTATCAATCCCTACAGTTCCGACCCTAAACTCCTTTCTACCTATCGTGAATTTTTCCATCTCAAAACAATCACATTTTGAGAGAAAAGTTTGTATAACTTATCTTTCAACTAGTTTGTAATAATTTTATTTAGCACCACACCAATATGAAATTGATACATAGATCCACCAGTTGAGCTAGCTAACCAAAAATCGAGTCGAACAAAAGAGTGAAAAATGTAGGAAATTTGCCAAGTTAGTAGAACAGAGATAAAAACCCATGACAAGGTCTTAAAAGTAGTCGAAGTCAACATTTTATCTCAAAATACGTTTGAGTGAGCGTTCTTCCCATTTGAGGAATTTTGCTACAAAATGAATGCTTAAATTAAATGCCCATGGCAGCAATAAACTCTTTAATTTTTAAAAGTTGCACAGAAAAATCTACTTACCAAGAATTGCCATCACCGTTCTCGAATCTGAAAAAACAATAAATGAAAATTAGTGAAATTGATAAAGTTTCTATGAATAAATCGATCTACTTAAGTGAATTTCATATAGCTTACTGGGTGCAATCTGAGTTCTTCCGGCATCAATAGTAATATGAGTTGGTAGCTTCAATGATTTTGCCCTCTCCTGATGTACAATAAAGTTCAGAAAGAATGAAAGAAATTACTCAAACGCCTCAAAGAATAGATGAGACAGAAAAGAGCAAGTTGCAAATTATCCAAAATCAACTGGGAAGAAAAGGAATAAAGATTATTTAAGAAGACCATCACCAATTGTATAATATGCTCTATGAAATTTTCTGGCACTGTGGTAAAGTTGGTAAGAGAAATAAGATTACTGAAATGAAAAGAGGCTGCACCATATTAACAATAATGAAGGGTGTTATAGCAGGGTGCTGCTAAAAGGAACAGATGTCTTGATTAATAGTTCAGCTGTTTTGAAGAACAATAGTCGACTAGTTCAGTCAAGTAAAACAAATAGTCGGTTGGGAGAAAAAATTGGTTTCAGCAAGAAATAACCTAGATCAGCTTCTTTGGGAATGTCCATTTGCAAGATCTGTCAACGGCGGTTTCTTGCAAGCGTTTGGTTTTTTGACTGCTCGTTACAGGGATGTTCAGTTGATGATTGGGGAGTTCCTCCTCCATCCGCCTTTCAAAGAGAAAGGTTGATTTCTTGGTCTATGGGGGGAGAGGAACAATAAAGCATTCCATGGTGTGGAGAGGGACCCTCGCAAGATTTGGTCTTTGATGAAGTTTAATGCTTTTTTCTTTTGGCTTCGGTTTTGAAAACTTTTTGTAATTATTTCCTAGGCAATATCTTACCTAGTTGGAGCTTTTTGTAGACTTGATCTTTTGTGCACTTGTATTCTTTCATTTTATTTCTCAACAAAGGAAAAGAAAAAAGGGCAGGTCAATTGCTTAAAGATATATTCAAACATACAACAGAATAGGAAACTAGCAAACATCAACTAAATGCAGATGCGATATTATTTTGACATACACAAAAAAAATAGCTAGATAGCATAAAGTCGGAGTGGAGAAAAAAATATCAGAGTCGAATTGTTACTTGCAAAACTAGCATGTCTTCCTCACTTTCTATCTTCAGAACCACCTTGGGTTGCGCACACATCTCCCACCTACATGTAAATAAATTCAAACAACTGTACATGGAACAAAGTATACAAAATATCCCCAATATTAATATAGGGAGGACATTTTTGTAGATACATACCTGTTCAAGGCTTTTGGTGCACGATAATGGAGCTTCTTATAGAGACCCAAAGTTGCATGACTAATAAAAGCAAGTAAAGTGATTAAGAACGATTCCAAATCCAATTTACATTAGTGGGAAACTGGGAATTCTATGCAAAAGTTTTAGAAATTTGGATCACTAGTATCAATTCTCAGAATTTAACTATTAAACATGTAATAAGGCGGTACCGAAAATTATATGAAATTTTGGTCTCTCAAGTAGTAGTAACATAAAATATTTGTGTCGGATCGGTAATTCTTTCAGTTACTATCAGCCACAAATTAGCTGATAATTGCAATAATGTAATATGGGTTTTTTCAGACGGAACAAATGTTTGGTTTTGCCTCATAGCATGAGCCAAACTATGTAATATTAAAAACTATATTTCCGAGCATTACTAGAATATGTATTTTGTATTCTTCAAAAGTTTCATGTTGCTGATCCTGATAAGAACTTTTATACGTTTTGTTTTTTTTTTCTATCATCAACCAAGTAATTTACTTTATTAGGGCCTTCCTGTAGCCCATTTGGAATGAGAGGAATCATCATATTTTGGCCGACAAGGATAGGGATTTCAATAGTCTTTCTTATTTGCCCCTTACTTTGTCATATTGTTTGAATGTAGTTTTGAAGGAACAAGCAATCCTAAGCTTACACTACTTATGCCTGGCCAACAGTTATGCACATAATATTGAGTTTCATGAAAATCCACCATGAGGATTGAAAGGTATCTGTAGACCTTAATGCTGGAAATACGATCAAAGTTCAACATCTGTTAAATTAGGAGATGATCATGGCTCGTAAAGGAGGACAACTATCACTAATAGAATGAGGATTTTTTAGGTGAAACCAAAAACAAAGTCATGAGAATATACGTCCAAGGTGAACAATATCATAACATGGTGGAGAGATTTGGAGGTTTGTTGTCCCTAACACTTAATATGAAAGGATAGGATCCAATACAAACAAAAAGCCCATAGATTGTATGCCATAATTTTCAACTAAAAAATTTTGAACTGTCGGTTTCTATCATAAACAGAGGATTACATGATAATGAACAAGAAATATATCTGAGAATATAGTACCCTTCATCTGAACATTTAACTATAATTTACATATTAAAAGAAAAAGAAAAAAACTTAATACTATATTCCTTATGACTTCTATCTATTATTTAACTATCACCAACAAAGCAAATAATCCGGACAATAAATCTCCAAACCAGATAATGAGAAAGCAGTTGAGAGATCCACCAAACCAGAACACCTAGATAATGAAGAACGAAAGAATCTTCCTTACAAAATAAACTAATCTTTTTATATATATCTGTTAGTGTCCAAACCAGCTTACGAATACCTCAACTAATCTCACAGGACAACCCGTCTAACCCTACAACATTTGGGTGTCAAGGAAACTCATAGAAATTAATTCTTAAGTAGGTGGCCACTATTAGATTGAACCACTATTAGGTGGCCACCTAGATAATGCACACTCTTCTTCACCTTTCTCATTTTCTGACCTAACCTGCTTTAAAAATTACTTCCCATACTTTATCCAAAAACTTTCTATCACTTTTCTAGTCTCATTTGCAATATAAATGCAAGATTTAGTTTAAGTTTGCTGATCTTCTGAAATTATATTTACAGGGATTTTCCTAATTCTTTCCATTAGCTCTTTTACTGCAGTTTTGTAGATTGCATTCATCAACAACTTTCTTAATTTTGACAGTGCAATATTTCAAAAGAATTGTAGCACTATTATCTTCCAAAATTCTGCATTGTGATAACTTTTACTTGAACCCTATCATCATCCTAAATGTTTCATGTTATTATAGTCGTTCATAAATTTTTGTTAACTTTATTATGGTCATTGTGAGTATTCTACTATATCAGGTGAGCAGTGGATTGTTAACCTAAACTTCTAAGCACTCCATATGTCCAATTCTTAGGAGGACAAGGACGACGATGCTAACGAAAACAACTCCAGCTTTCACACTACACAAGCAGCAATAAAATTTAAATTTTCTTTCATTGTTAGCAATTAGCATTTAAAATAGCAAGTAATGAAAGAGCAACAAAAAGGTGTTAATAAAATACCTGCATTGGGCTGCGATTTTTCCTTTTCCCATTTTCAAATCATTTCTCACAACTAAAACCTGTAGAGACACGGTTAAAAGTTGTTACTATTTGTTAGAAAAAAGATCATTAAAGTTATTGAGAATGATTTTCTAATAGATAGCACGATAGAAACAGAGATAGACCTACACTCAGAAGCATACCATCTTGAAGTCATCGAGAATGTCAGCCAAATTTTCGACCTCCAGTGGCTCTTTAGTCTTATCCTTCTTCTTCCCATTTCTGCTTGATTCATTGCTTTTGGCTAATTTAGCTTTGACAAAGACCCGAGGAGGATACTTTGAACCAATATAGTATCCCAAAACAAGGCAGCCGGCCCCAACTACAATGGCACTCAACCATGCCAGATCCATCCAATTATAGTCTATAAAATGCACTTCTCCACTACTGAAGTCCAGCAAGAATAATCCTGGACCAGATACCAAATTCTAATTCTAGCAATAGAACTCCTACATAGAACATGAAAAGCTCAAAATTAAAACTCGCAAACAGTAAATACAAAGAGAAAAGACCAATTGAAAGAAACAAAAACAAAGATAAAAATGAATGAAATAGCAGCTATTTACTCAAATTCAGGATTATGAAAAACACAAAAAAAAAAAAAAAAAAATCTTTTTCTTATGCTTTTCAGAAAACGCTAAAAACGTTTTGAATTGCATTTACCATCGTTTATGGTGATTTGAATGAATAGAAACATAGAAGTTAATAATCAAAATGATTTGAAATCTTGTTTTGATCCAAACATTGCCCGACTAAAATATGTCGGAATAATAGAAATTGCCCTGATTCCAAAATTTGGTCGAAACAGAGAACAGCTAAAGAAAGGGAATGGAAAATAAAACTTTGATGGGGACGATAGACCTCGAGATAGTAGCATTTCGGCGTGAGATCGCAGTAGAGAGTGAGAGAAGAGAAGGAGAGAGAAACTGAGTGCAGGGGCGTGCTGAGAATCGGCAATGGCAACGGTGAAGATGAAGAGAGAATAAAGAAAGCAAAAAAAGAGAGAAATAGGCGTGGGTGTGGCTGCCGCAGAGAGTGAGGGAGAGAAGCGTTGGGTTTATGGGGTGGGTGGCGATCTGCGGCTGCGACACAGATGGGAGATGAAGGAAAAAGAGGGGATGGGGGTGGAAAAAACTCTTTGTTTTTTTGGATCAATCTTTCTTTTCAAATTTTAAAAAACTTTTCCAAGTGTGTCACTGAGTGGTGCGATTTTTATTAAAAATTTAAAATTAAAGGGAGATATCAAATGACCAAAATATCCTTGTTATTTTACATATTCTCTGAAAACACTAAACTCCAAACATTTTGCTAATTTCAATCAAGAAGTGAACGATTTCGCTCCTACAATCCAAACAACTTTAAGTGATTTGCAATAATGGGTCAGGAGAGGAGGCAACTGTTACGTCTCATGTCCATGATTCAGACCAAGAGGTCACACTTAACTTTGAAATTTCTATGATCAAGCAAAAGGAAAGTGCCCTTTGTTGGTATAGGTAGTAACTTTTAATTCTTTTAAGTCTTTCTTAACCTTCCTTTTATGTTCTCATTTCATGTCCTCAGGATCCATCTCATTTAGATGTGATACCGGTTCATTCATGTCCCCCTCCTAAACTTGAGGCGTTACAACAACACGTGGATTGGACGATGTTGGACCTGATTAACGACGGAGAGAACTTCATCAGTTACGCCTGGAGTGAGTTGGTATGAACCAAGACCTTCGCTAGTTTGAAATGGGCACTTCATGGAAAGAGGCCTTGCACAAGAAGAAACCTGCAAATAACAAGTCCCCAGAGTTGTATAGCCTCTACGAATTTTCCTTCGCCTTTTAGGTTTGTGATTATATGCTCACTGTGTTTTATTGATTTCATTAATTATATGCTTGTGTTAATGATATTATTGTATTTGTAGGTCTGGGCCTATAAGACAATGTCGTCCATCTGTGAGCAGGTTGCCCATAGGGAGTCATCATATGCGATACCACGAATCATATGATGGAGTTAACAAACTCACCTAGGTTGAAGGTAATAATTGAGTCCCAGATCTTCGAGTTGCAAATGGTACGTTATAATTCATTTTCTTCTTCCACATTCACTATAGTATTCTAAGGTTTTGTCTCTTAATTAGTACTCGTTGATGTTCGAATTTCAAGCCCAGATTCATGAGTCTTTTAAAAGCTTGGAAGGTTAGGTTGTGATTGGAGTTAGAATTGAGAAGTCATTGAAGGTGTGTCATTATTATTGAAAAGGAGAAAAGACAAGCTAAGGTGGTTAAGATGTTTTTAATGTTAGGTTGACAAAAGGACAATTTTGGCTAACTCCACGTGTTACCGAAAAGAGCATGGTATTGAAAAACGAAAGGTTAGACGCAACAGAATTATCACAATTTTTTCCCCTAAATTCTAAAGTGTAAATAGACAATACATAAACAATTAAATTACGAATAAACGTACCTCTATGTCAATGTTAGTAACTCTCCAAATTCGAATTGCCTTTGTTCTGATAAGAACGATCTTCTAAATTCGTATCACCAAAAAGCTGTGAAATCATTAGCGTTCTCTGACAGTATCCACAAACGAACTGGAAGAACTGGAAATTTGACTCCTCAATTCTCTCTCTGTGTAGAACGAATTTATGTCTTTTGTTTTGTATATCAAATAAGATGTCTTAGGTCTTATTTATAGGTTTTCTAGGCTTTCACAATAAGCTTACGATTTCTTAATAAGCTTCAAATTCTTCAATTGGGTTTATTAATTACCCAACCCGAAGACAAATTTGGTCCAGTTCTTTCGTGTGTGACCCGCCATTTAATTTAATATGGCACAATAAACATACTAAAATAATAAATGATATTAATACCCTTATTAATTCATTTATAGCACGACCATGCATTTTCACACGCTTAATCGAGGGACCCAGGGATATATCTCCATAACAAGAGAGATAAATTTCATCTTAATTAATCATTGTCAACTATATAATTCATAACTTATTCAAGGACAACCTTTATAATTATTCGGTTAAAGATAGCATTTGTTTGCATCCGAATAGATTAATTCTTATGTTTGAAACCTTGATAATCTCATATCTAAGGATCAAAACAATCAATTATTTGAGATTATTTATGACACATGTTCATGTAATATTCTTTAAAAAATGATATGTCCAATTCTTATTCTCTAATAAGAAAATATGATTATAGTTTATGTCTCTACATATATATAATCATCCTATGACTATCAATTATAACTCAAATTAATCTTAATTTATTATTGTTCTTACAGTAATAATCAATTAGGGACATTTAGAATATCATAACATATTCATGGATATTATTATTCAACAACATGCAATTGAATAATAACTTTCATTAAATAATTAGACAATAAATCAATTATCCATAAAATTATTATAGAGCACAATAAAAAACCAACACATGGTAGGCGGCCAAAAGAGGGTTGAGAACCTCTAAGGATGTGCTAGGCGAGATGAAATAGGTAGATAGCCAACGTGTGGGTGTGGGTATGGCTTGGGCGAGGAAAACCTCTAAAGGAGTGTCTTCGACGACCATGTTGCTTTTAGATGAGAAGGACCTTGTCATTGAGAGGTTACTGAGGCTGAGAAAGTCTAAGCGAGATGGCTAGGCGAGCTGATGTTGGGTGAGGAGCCTTGCACGCGAGGAAGGGGCCTACGGCCATGTAATGAGGTTAGGGTGTTTTAGGCTTTTAGGTATTTTTCTTAGGTTGTGGGTGAGGTTGTGAGAAGTTGGACGACCAAAGAAAGTTGGTTGGGTGTTTTCTAGGTGGCCACTACATGCTTAACTTAAATTTTGGCAAGCAGAAGGTGTCAAGAAATTTTCATGCAGAACTCACTATAAATAGGTAACTTCATAAAAGCATTCCTCACAATCTACCGGTGCGTTTTGGCTCAAATCACTTGTAAAACTTAAAAAATTGTGTCTAGTTTTTAGATTAGGATTGCCGGTCAATTTAAGGCAAGGAAGGTTAGGTTTAAGCTGAAGAAAAAGAGAAAGGTCATTTTTCAGAGTAAATTGAGCAGGGTGCACTTTTCAGAAGGCATAGAACGAATCTCTTGGAATTTTGAGCTGCACCTTTTAGGTAAGCAATTTAATACAATTCTAAGAAAATTTGTAGGAAAAATTTTTACCAAAATATTTATGGATTTTTAGTTATGAGTTTTCAAAGAAGAGTTAAGTTTCTGGACGGAAAGCAGCTTCTGGGTGGTACTAGAGGTTGGCCGAGTGACAAGCATGTGAAGGCGAGGTGGGCATGATTGTTGGGTCAAAAGAGGTTAGCAACATGAGTGATGGTCTGTGTTAGGCGCATGGCCAAATGGTGTGTGGCACGACCTGCACACGAAGACAAGCAATGCAAGGTGTGCGAGATAACCCTATGCGCAAAGGACGCACGTGAGGCGTTAGGCAACCGACTGAGTGGGGCACACGACATACGCCATGCATAAGGTTAGCATGCGGCTAGGTTGGGCAAGCCCTACATGCACATCAACCCCCATGATGCCCATGTCTACACGCCAACCTATGTCAATGGGTGTTTTTAGGTCATTTTGGTAGATTTTGGAATTTTTAAGTTAAGTTTTGATATTTTCATGGTCAAAGGGAATTAAATGGACTTATTTGCCATTATTTCAGGTCAAGAAGAGATTGAGAAATTTTATAGATTAAGGACTTAAGCCTGTATCTGTTAGTGAAAAATAAGTTTATTAAATGGTTTGAATCATGTTTTATAAAGATGTTATTTACATAATGATTTGAGCTAAGTGTTTAAGCTATCTGATTTATGAATTATTCTAAAGTATATGATTTTCCTTAAAATATTTTATAAAGCATGATTGCTGAGAAATGTTCAAGGCTAGTTAGAAAATGAGTTTATTAACGCATGGTTATGTTTAAGGTTTGCTTTGTGCAAAAATATTTTTTAAAGGTTGGAAACACTGTTTTCAAAACATATGATTTTATTCATGTCTTATCTAATCCAAGATATCTGAAATAGCCCTTCGGGTAGGTTAAGGGACGTCGAGGAATTTGAGGTAAGGACACTTATCTCCAGGATCAGAGTTAGGAACGCCTACCTCTCAAGAATAGAGATTGGGGATGCCCGTCTCTTAGGATTGGAGTTGGTATTGAGTTCTCTCTACCATCTCCCAGGAGTAGATTCTTGGGTTATTGTTATTAAGAAAAGCAATGATTTGATTTATTGTTTCTTAAATGTTTGCCAAGTTAAAGTATTCATGTTATCGTTTATGATTGTTGTTTAAATGTTTATAAAATATTGTTTAAAAACCTATCACTCATTGGGCTTGTTTAGCTCATACTTTCCAAAACGTTTTCTACTTTCTAGGTAGGAAGTCATGATTTGGAAGCCTGATTCACCATCGTCTGTCTGCTGAAGGATTTTGTCTTTTCTATCATAGGTGTCTTTTTGTCTGAAGCGGTACATTTGGTCTTTATTTGTGTCAAACTTAAGTTGAAATCGGTTGGAGTTGGAGTCCGTCTCCATGTATATATGGGTTTTGTAAATGTATGTATAAAACTTATGTCAAAGTTTGCTAAATAAGTGGGTTGCATCACAGTTTTGTTTATCAGTTGTGTAATTGGATTCCGCTAGCATTTTATTTAAAGGTTAGGGATTAAGAGTCAGTTGGTGTCGTTTAGAGGGGGAGCGATATCAGTTGATTTCATGTCGTCTTTTAGATCGAGAGTATGTGATCCAGGAGGGGTGTGACAGTTGGAATGGTTTGAATGTCGTCGTTCTTCATCCTCTACTACCATCCACTTTTAATTGAAAAAGCTCTTTGTATTGGACATCTCAAGTTATCCTATTGAGCAACTAAGAGCTAACCTCAAGGTATGGATTATTACTTTCATCTCTCTAAGTATTGAACTTACACGATAATGAGAGACACTTTTAGAGCTAATAATTAATTGTACAACAACATTTTAAATGAATTGTAGATGTAGCGAAATTTGTTAGTGATAAACTCCATTATTAATAGACTCCTATTAGGGACAAAATCTATATTACCAATAGACTTCTATTAGTAGTATGACCTATATATCATGATTCTAAAAGTTAATCTAAATTCTGCTATATCTACAAATTCTTTTACATAGTGATATCTATTAATACTTTGAATTTGAATGCAATATTTGCAATTGCCCCTAATAATCAAAGAAAACAGAAAGTTTAAATAAGTGTGTTTAATTGGCTTAAAATGTTGGAAAAACCTCTAGTTTCACAACATGAACAAGCAAAATATTAATAATAATAATAATTGAAAATTCAAAACAAAAAAAAAGTGTCAAAATGCTTTGAATTATACATCGCTTCGAATGGTCAAGCATGAGACCTCACTGATCGCTTAGATATTTGAGGTCTGAGGCAACACACTCTTGAAACCTAAAAGTTGCATTAATCTCTATAAATTATTTATTGTTTACAATTTTGACTAACTATTTATTATTTACAATTTTGATTAATTATTTATTATTTACAATTTTGATTCTAAAAGTTGCATTAATCTCTATAAATTATTTATTGTTTACAATTTTGATTAATTATTTATTATTTACAATTTTGATTTAATTATTTATTATTTACAATTTTGATTCTAGATTTTAGATGAATGAACTGTATAAATTGCATCTATGTATTTATATTCTCTCCATCAATTGCATCTATGTATTTATATTCTCTCTATCAATATAATGCAACTAACATACTTTTTGTGAACCAAACAAAACAAATCTTAGTGTCGATTATTTATTGTTTAAATTTTTTTTTAACTTTTCTTAACAAAACAATAACAATACAGGAATTGGAGAAAAACCATGACCTAGATGAAAGAAATCCACTCGTACGTGAAATTTTTTGACAAACTCTTTGAGAGTGGTTGGAGTCCATCACAAAAGAAATCTAATGAGGGACATAAAGTTGCAATGAATAATAATTAGAAAAAACAAATAATTTTTTTAAAAAAAATCGATATACTGATTTAATAGTTCAATTACATAGATCTAAACAAATTGATTACACCTCGCAAATAGAAATGGTAGTAGAAAAATATACCAACACACCAAAATGCACAAGTAGAAGCCAAGTATCTAAACAAGGAAAGCCGGTATCACATAGCATATATATTCATATACATACATACATACATATATATATATATATATATATATATGCTATTCTTACAATGGAATTACAACATAAGCATGTAATTTAGCGTATTCGTATGTATACTCCTAATACTAAAACTAAATAAAAAGCATTCAAAATATATCAAACTGAGATCAAAATTAGGAAGCTAAGAGAATTGGTCCTCACATTGTTTTGGCCAAATATATAAGATTTTGATATATTGGAGCGAAGCAATTCTTAGGATGACTTTAAGAAGAATTTCCCACATGTTTCCCTTGATCCTCCTCAGCTAAAACCTTCTCCTTCGTTTTCTGGCTAACATCTACAGCAGCTTTTGCGACTCGTTGAAATGTCTGGCTAACCCAGGAAGCCCCGGTTAAGACGTAGCGGTTAGTCATTATAGCTGATCCAGCGTTGCTCACAGCTGCCTTAGTCTTCTCAGACACTTGAAACTTCTCATCCATTTCCCTCACTTTCTCATTCACCACGGTAGTGCCAACACTAATTTTCTCACTAAGGCCGATTTTTTGGTCCAGAGAAGCAACTTTGGATGAGGCTGTCGAAGTCAATTGGTGCCTTTCGTCGAAAGACTTCGCCTTATTAAGGGCATCTTTGCCCAAAGTGAAGCCTTTGGCTAGCATGCTGCTGACAACATCCTCTGCCTTTTGGATTGCAGATCCAGCAGTAGAATTAGTAGTAGAGGTTGTATTGTCTATAGCCTGGTGAAACATGTTTATTCATTCATGTTATGAATCACATTATTAACAAGATTGAAAATATATTGTTGAGGGTAAGATTGAAGAAAATACAGGAGTAGACACGGGTACAGCTACAGGGGCACTGGCATCAACTGCAGGAAGGTTGTAATCTGGAGCCGAAGAAATGCTTACTGGCTGATCGACAATTGTAGCTCCCTTAGAGATGCAAGACCGTTTAATTAGGCAAGATAACAAATGAAACAAGAAGAAGCCTATAACATAAATTTCTTAGCTATCCGGTTTGAAGAGGAGACGAATGTAAATATTGGAGTAGAAAAAGGAAAATCGATATGAATGGAAGATGCCTCTTTCACATGTGGTAGCAAAGAAATTATTTAACATGAGGGAAAAAGAATATTTCCCTTGTTCAGATGTTTGAGAATGAAACTGAAATGATAATATCTATGAATCAAGAGTTATACATAAAAATGCATGACAACCATATTGAACAGCTTCTCCCATCTAAATCTTAAAGAAATAAATGTATGAAAAACTTATTAAATCTCACCTTTCTCTGAAGAATAAAACTGTGTTCTATTTAATTTTCAAAACGTAACATCCCCGTATAACCACTTTTCATAACCAAATAAATTTCCTACTTTTCAGGAATCAATTTCTAATGAAAGTTTAAATAAATAAGCACATTAAAATGGAAAATAATCAAATAAAATCATTCAGAAGATCTGGAGATCAAGAAGGATAATCAAAATAGAAGAAGAAAAGATAGAGAATTGTATCAACCGAGAGTAGAATCGACGTCTCTGCCCCTTTTGGATCCTTAAAGGTAACAAATGCAAGTTGAGATCGCTCATTGTCACTATAAGAACACAACATAAAGTAAATGAAAATGCCCAAAATAAAATTTAAAAAAAAAAAAAAAAACGCATCGACATTAAAAAAACAGCCTAAATCATACTTACTTTCTCATTTCGACAAATTCAATTTCACCGGAAAAGGAAAAGAAGTCTCTCAAATCTTTCTCTGTCGCGCTTAAGGAGACATTGGTAACTCTCACCGTCCTCGTCTGTAACCACCATAAACAACAAAAAAAAAAAAAAAAAAAAAAAAACAAACAAACAATTCAACAAAAAAATAACCAAAATCAAAGCCGAATTTCAACAGTTCTCGTTTCGGTGTATCATAACTTCCTCCTTCATCGTTCGAAAGTTTACTTCAAGTCTTTTGCCATTAAGACACCGAAAAAACGCAATCTCCATCTCCTCAATACGAATTCACGCATCAGCTCATAAGAAATTACGGGAAAGAAAAGTGAAAATAGCGATTGATTCTTAAATCATAATTGATATTGATAACAAGTAGAACTAACGCATCAGATCAATAAAATCGCAAGAAATTAAACAGATTGAGAGGACAATGAACAGAAAAGAAACAAAAATTTGAACACGTACCGCCATAATTCTTCTGTTTGATTCACCTGAGAGATTTGCCAATTCAAATTCTTAGAGAGAGAGAGAGAGGAAAAAAGAGGGAAGAATGCCTTGAGAGTTGTGTTGTGGCTTGGCGGTTGTTTAGGTTCGTAGTAATACATATGGCAAAATAAATAAAAACTGACTCATTCCATTTTATTTCCTTTTTTTTTTCTTTATTACATTTCTCTCCTTTTTTTTTTCTTTTGATATTTTGAATCAACTTAGGCTTATCTTAGATAATCTCACTAAACAACTTGTATGACTATAATATTTAATGATAAAAAAAAATTAATTTGATAAAATTTAATTTTTAAGTAAGTGACTTAAATTAAAATTTAACTTTTAAGTATTGATTGCCATAAATTTAATATTATGTTTTTTCATTTTAAAATTTAAAGTTTGGAATATGGGTATACGTTGAACTATGCTATGGTATTGAGTTTTAGTCAATAAAATCACTCAAATATTATATTATACTAAATGAAAAATGTTATATTTTTTTATTTTTTTTATATTTGTGTTGTTTCTTAAGTTCAGAGGACAATCAGACTGCCTCTACAACATTTGTGTCCGAATTGAATTTATGACCTCTTAATTAGCTTTTTTACTTTTTTATTATTAGGTCAATAGAGAGTGATTTTTATGAATATAAATATTAAATATCTAAGAATTGAATGTGTGAGTTTTAAACATTTGACATAATTAATGTATTTGGATAATGTATGTTTTTGGATAGATAACTAATGTCTATCAATTTAATATTTGTATTCAATTTAATAATTTATAAAAAGTAAAATTATATAATTACTTAACTAAATATGATCCATTAAATTTAACCAAAATTAATTTGTTGTTAAGTTTATTAGTTAATTTGGTTAATAAAATAAAAGAATACCTTTCAATTCAACATAATTAAATTAATTACTAAAAATTTAAATTACTACCAATTAATTAGAATATTGTTAATTTAACAATAATAATTTAAATTAAATAGTTAATAAAATAAAAATATTTAGAGAAGAATTTACATAAATGAAAAAAATAGAAAGTAATTACATCCTATAACCAAAAAAAATATGATAGTTTGGGCTTTGTTTAAAATTTTGGTTATCCATTTTAGGCTTGGAGTTTGGGAGAAATTTGGAGTAATTTTGGAAGGAATTGTGAATTGAATTGAATTCTTGGAATTAAATTGCATATTCTTTTTCTTGCACAATTTAATTTCCCTTTAATTCCTTGGATGCAAAGTTGGGATTGATTTATATTGTGATTTTCTTTAAAGAGCAAATAATTGGTTTAATTAGAATTGCAAGAATCAAACTAAACCCATGAAATTCATTATTTTTTTTAGAATTTTGATTCAAGAATTTCTTCCAAGATCAAGCAATTTGATCTTGCAAGGAAACCTTGAATCAAAATCTCTTCTTAGTTATGCATAATTCAATTTCTTTTACCTTCTTTGATTCAATGATAAGATTTGATACATGTCTAAGCCCATTCCTCACTTATCATCTTGGAATTCAATCTCTAGTATCTTTTTTTTTTTTGTGAATTGTATTACATACTAAATTTCCCTTCTCATTCTCTCTTATAATTTCCCCAATTTGTTTTCAATGCTTTTCTTTTCCTTTTGTTGCTAATCTCAATCTTTTCAAGCATTACATTCAAGCAAAGAGTCTATCTTACACTCCCTTGAGTTCGACACCCGTGCTTGCACCTATCTACGGTAAAAGTAAGGGTAAACTACAAATAATCTTTTGTCGAGGCGGTTTAGGTAAGTATCCTTCATAACCACCTTAATTTCCGAACATACGACCTTGCTACTTTGCATAATCCTTTACTTTTTGCATATCAATTCCGACCTATTAAAATTTTGCTATGAGCATCTTGTCAATTCTTCTATTTTTTAAAATCTCCCATATTTATATTTTATAATTAATTAAAAGTAATAGTATTAAATAATTGATATTAATTTATCAATTAATTAAACTATATTTTTGTTCTTCATATTTAAAAATCTTACACTTTTGTAAGTTACTAGTAAAAGACACGTGCGTAGCTTTAGATTATAGTAAACATTGCATGTTGATGTTTAGGTTGTGCAAAATTTAAAAGTACTAAATTTAAAGTGTAATAGAATTGAATATATATGGAAAGAAGTTACAATAATTATATTAAAATATAAGAATTTAAATGTAAGACTTTAATATATCAAAAAATAATTTCTTTATAAGCAATAGTTTTTATACAATTTGAAAGTAACTTATTGTCAGCTATGAGCTTAATCTAAACTTTTTTGTCTTCATTGAAATTCCTTTTGATAGTGCAACATAAATTTGTCCATGAAAAAACACATTCTCATAAACGTATATTCCAACATTAAGAATTGTTTGTCCTTGTGTTTTGTTAATTGTCAAAGCATAAACAAATGGTAAATTGTTTTCTCCTGAACTTGAATGGATATCCATCATCATTTGGTGGAATTAATGGTATTCGTGGAAGAAAAACTTGTTTTCGTGTATGATCACCCATTGCTATTTTTGCATGCGTAATATTGACATACCAATCTTGTCCCATTACACAATCCATTGGATGGATCCAAATTTCTCAATAACAATGTTGGTAGAAAAAAAAATCAAGGAAGCCTTTTTATACCGTAGAAAAAATGTTACACAAACTTTTAAACTCTCAAATCTTTAAATTTGTATTATTAATTAGAATTAATAAGATATTTAATTTTTAATTAATTTCTAAAATGTATATAAAAAACCATTTGCATTTCAACTTCCCACATCCTCCATACTTTAATTCTACTAAACTTAAGTATAATTAATTCAAAAATTAGTGGAAGAGGGTGAATCTTTTATAATTATTTATATTAAAAAAACAAAATAAAAAATGAATTTACCATAAAACCAACGAGTGATTTGGAACGAACTAAACTCAAGAGTATAATAGAGAAAAAAAAAGTTTCTCCACATTAAAGCTTTTATATATACCATAGATTAAATAACCTATGTCATATAGATTTTAAAGTTTTCTGGTGGGTTTTAAGAAGTGAATTCTTACAAACAAACCTATTGAAACAAATGAGGCCTAAATAAATATAAATTTATTACTTCCTAAAATTGAAAATTGAGATTACTATTATAAATATTATTGAATAGATGTCTAAATAAAACCACCTTCTATTTGCCAATTTAAAATCTCTCTAAACAGTGGTTCTCCTAAAGATGCACATCCACGAGTGTGAATTTTATAATATTTGGAGAAAGTGGAGATATATGCAGTAATTTTCTAATTTCATAAATTTTTACTTTTTATTTATTTATATATTATATTATATTATATTTATTGTAATATTATACTTTATTGTTATTTGTGTGCTAGTGGTGTTTCTCGTTTTACAACATGGACAATCTCGTGACTCATACTAGTTATTCAAGGAGGAGAGAAAAGACAGGGAAAGCATCTGAAAAGGAGGACTCGAAAGGAAACCGAGCCTAGCAAAATGAAGCGACTGTAAACCGGAGGCAATGTTATTACATAGCTCAACCGAAGCAAAGAATCTAATCTACAAAGACAAGGGTAAAATTGAAGTTTTAATATCAATATTTACGTCAATACTTTAACATTCAAATCTAAGATACTTACTAAATACAATTTTTCAATGAAAAGTGATAGCACATACCTATTGGAAGTTTAAAATAGAAATATATATTATAAGCATTTTATATCCCTTGAAAGAAAAGTAAAATATGATGTAGTACCTTACTTACTTAGTGATCCTGTAGTGCATTGACGTCTTATTGGATGTCTCCTTTATCTCATAGTATCACATTCAAACATTGCCTTTGTCATTCACAAATTAAGTCAATTTGTTTCTAAACTCTGTCAATCTCACATCAACCCTGCTTATTCTCTACTTTTGTATCTTAAAGGAACTCTTGGCCAGGACGTTCCCCTTCAAGGTACAAGTTCTTTTCAATTCCACACCTTTTGTGATGATGACTGGGGATCTTGTTTAGATACCAGAAAATATACCACATGCTTTTGTATTTTTCTGGAGGATTCTATATGATATCGTGGAAATCCAAGAAACAAACAACGGTATCTCAATCTTTTGCTGAAGTCGAATATAGAGCCATTGTAGCTACCACAAGTGTGCCCACAGCTCCTTCTTGATTTACACATCTCCAGCTTTGCTCTAGCTTTGATATTTTGTGAGAAAACTTCAACCATCCATATTGCAAACAACCCAATTTTTTATGAGCGTACTAAACACATCGAATTGGATTGTCATTTTATTCACATCATATTCTCAAAAGCAATGTAAAACTCATGCCCATCTATACGCATATGCAACTAGCTATTTTATTTACAAAACCGTTGCCTCGATCCTCTTCAGAAGTGTTATTGTCCAAGATGGAAATTATCATTTTCTTAGCCCCATCTTGAGGGGGAGTATCAAAGTTGTTATGAATAACTAGTTTTTGTGTATTCTTCTGCTAGTTAAAATAATTACAAATATGGTATTTTATCTTTGCCTTTTACATTCCTGTGATTGGTTATAAATAACCCACTACTACTAGAAAATTGGGATTTAACGATGCTAAATATGTGTTATAAACAGTTTCGTGACACATATTGTGCGTCTTTGAAACCCCTGTAAACATAGAGCATTTAGTGACGCAACAAAAAAAAGTATAGTTATTATTGCAAACGACATTAGATTAACGTCAATGATCACTTTGTCCTAATATTCATCAATTGTCACAATTAACTGAGTTGATAGAAAGAAATTGGCATTGAGGTCCGAATTGGTTAATTATTATAACATTTTTGTTAATGACGACATGGTTTTTGTATCATCGATTGACTTTTAATAACATTTTATTACTGTTTACATATACACTCTCACAACACTTTTGTTGTGTAATTACATTATTTTACATTTTCTGATGTAAAAAAAAATCCAATTACGGATTGTCATGAGACACGTTTTTTCTGTCATTTCTCATACAATTCAAAGAATCGAGTATCAATATATCTATAAATTGATCTATATATTGATAATAAAAAATTATATTACATTGTCAAAACAATATTTAGTCCACGAATCCATTATATAAAGTGAAAACTAAAGCATTACAATGAAATATATGACACATATTCTTAAAAAAAAAAAGAAAACTAACCTATCATTGTGACATGTTTCTATGGTCCATAGATTCTTTAAAAACATGCAAAATCACAGGGAATGAATGCTAAGTACATGCCCGTACTGAAGATTTCTTGCAAGGCAATTTTTTACCTATACATAGTGTTGTAACTTTACCCATATTAACAAACACGTGATTTATATATATAATGTTATAACAAGCACACAAAAAGCTTATGAACACATAAAACTCAATGGAAATCATAATAAAAGTAAGCAAAGTTTATTTAGCTTTCTTCTCTTTTAACGAACGAAAACCACCAATTCAAATCATAATCGTCCAAATTGAAAATAATTTGAAAATGAAAGAAAGAAAAGGCCACCAAAACGAAAATATGTGTTGTATCACAATCATGTAAATTATTGACTCTTTATCATAAGCACAAATGACAATCAACATAAATTAGTCCGTTAATTTATTTATTACCAACTAAAAGATTCCATATGTTAAGTCGTCTCTTCAAATAACTAAACCAAATTACATAATTTTGAAAATAATGTTCGGGCCAAATATCCAATTGTTTCCATTTCTCAAGATATATATATATATATTTTCTAGATCCATTATTTTCTCAAAAGAGTCTGTGAGAGAATAAAACTTCATTTGATTTACTACAAAACATCATCCAAATTTCAACAACCAGTTAAACAATGATAAATTGAAGCTAATTTCATGACAATTCACCTTTGACATATGCAGAACTCTAATATATGCATCATAAACTGAAAAATTACCTACACTCTGTACTATTTGAATGAATGACGAGAATAACAATTAACAAATAGTTGAAGGAAGATTTATGTTAAAAAAATTCTTGATATTATCTCATCCTCAATTCCAATCTCTCATACCATGAGAAAATGTAAAAACATTAAGAAACGGTCCGAAGTAATCGATTGAATTTTTGCTCACAATAAACCCCTTTAACCAATGTTATGATAATTTATCGATAGATAGAAGCAAAGCATGGTAACAACCCAACGACACTTGTATAGTTTGTAGAAGAAATTACGTACCTTTCCTTTCAGTTCCTTTGCCACTCCATATTTTCGGTCTCCTCTGCTTTACTCAGTCACTCAAACTCTCAGCATTTCAAACAAGAACTTGGGCTTTAAAAGCCCAAAAGTTTACTTTAGAAATGGATGGTACTGCGTGTACCTAAGGCAGAAGACACCGTCCCCCGTCCTCAATTTCCCGCCTGTATTGAACCTTCATCCGTCTTTGTCGTCCCTTCACGCAAGATTTCCACGCTGCCATTCCTCTTCATCAGTCACCCACTACTCGCTCACGACTCATCGACATTCCAGATCGCTCAGGCCACTTGTTGGTGATTTGACTCAGATCCGGCTGCATTCGGTGCCCGCCCTTTGATCCTTGACTCCAACGTCGGTAAGCATCGCTTTTCCCTCATATTTAATTTGTTTCATGACCTTCATAACCCAACATGAAACACTTCCTCTAGATTTCCCCCACTTCGTTCTTCAATACTGAAGAAATTTTTTAATACCCATAATCTTGAAATCACAAAACTTCACAAATAAATGGTAATAATAGAAGCTGGAAGGTTGTCTACTCCTTCAATCTCCCTTGCTTGCGAATTCATTATCTTCTCCTCAACTTCATTATATCAAACGTTCCCTTTCAACAAAATTAAACTATTAGAAGATTAAGCATGCGGCAGAGTCTCCAGCGGAACATAAATTTCCACCCTCCATTGTACTTCCAAATTTTCATAATATGCTCCGTCTTGTTCCAATTTGGACGTATTTGGAAAATTATTTTTGGAATTGATCGACATTTAGTAAATTTTTGGAGCTTTTGTTAATAACTTATGAACTTATCTATCTGGAATTTCAGATATTGGGTTTTAGAATCTACCTTAATAAGAAAACACCAATGGCAGAACTTAGTCTGGGTATATTGATAGACATTCTAGATGAGGAATGGATGAGAGACACACTCCCTCATGATGGTAATTCTCAATCTTCATTTCTCTACAATCAAGAAATTAATTGTAACAAGCTATATGGCTTATTTAATCTAGTTTTTCTATCATTATCATAGATCTTTTACTCCCTCCCGTGCTGGTTGTTCGGGCTGATGACACCGAGGACTCAAGTATGTCTCTAACTTATAACTCAATGTTCGGTTAATAACACATGGAAAGATTATTCCTTTAATTTTGGTAACACATTCTAACCTGAAGCATGTTTTTGCACTCGATATTAAATTTGGTACATGGAGTTCCTAAGTCAAGAATCAATGAGTCTGCAATGCTTTGATAGTGTTTTCGTAACTTCAGAAAATGGAAAGCAGGATGCTACAAATCTTGTTTTCTTTTTCTTTTTATATTCATGAGTTTCTAGGCCAATTTATGCCTATCGGCTATCACAACAAATCTCACTTGTAGGATATTAAATCCTGTGTAGGCTACATTCCATTTCTCTTAACCCTTTATCAAACTCAATAGCCTTTATTACCATTGGCTCAACCCATGAAGATGCTTCATAATACTTGAGAGCGAAATTGGTGTAAACCAAAGTATATTTTTCTGGAAAAATTTCTCTTATCTTCCCATATGGTGAAGATGTCTATTTATAATAGGATTTTTACAACAGAAAACTGTTTTAGTTGAAACAACTTAATAGTTTTGGTTAGTTAGCTAGGTAGTTTATTTAGTTTACATCAAATCCACCCCTCCTAAAATCAACTCGACCTCGAGTTGAATCAGTCAGCTAGCTTGAAATCATCTGGGGCGTGGTAGGTCTTCAGGTCGGCTACGTTAAAAACGGGGCTGATATGCAGATCGTCTGGTAGTTCGATTTTGTAAGCATTGTCTCCATATTTTTCTAGGATTTTGCAAGACCCGAGCTGTCTGTCTTTGGGTTTGTTGTACGTCCCTGTTGGAAATCTATTTTTCTTCAAGTGGATCATTACTAGATCTCCTTCTTTGTAATCTACTTCCCTTCTCTTCTTGTCTTTATCTTGTTTGTAAGATAAAGAAGGTTTTTTCTAGGTGTTCATGTACTTCTTTGTGCAAGGTTTGATTCTTTTCTATCATATGTTCTGCTTCTGAGTTGATATCTACATGTGATGGTAGATTAGCAAGATCAAAAGTAAGTCTGGGACTTTTGGTGTAGACAATTTCGAATGGACATCTCCCGGTTGATCTGTTTTTCATGTTGTTGAATGCAAATTCTGCTTGAGCCAATGTTAGATCCCACTGTTTAGGTTTTGATCCGCTTAGGCAACGGATTAGGTTTCCCAGAGTTCTGTTAGTGACTTCCGTTTGGCCGTCTGTTTGTGGGTGGGCTGTGGTGCTGAACTTGAGTGTAGTATCTAGTTTCTTCCATAGGGTGCGCCAAAAGTGGCTTAAAAACTTCACATCTCTGTCTGAAACAATGGATTTAGGTATACCATGTAGTCGAATTATCTCTCGGAAGAAGAGATTAGCGATATAGACTGCATCATTAGTCTTTTTGCATGGTAGAAAATGGGCCATTTTGCTGAATCTGTCAACTACTACCATTACAGCATCATGCTGCTTTGAGTTTTTGGCAGTCCCAAAACGAAGTCCACTAATAAGTCTTCCCATATGGTTGTAGGGATAGGTAAGGGGTTGTATAATCCAGCATTGGTGCTGGTCCCTTTGGCAGTTTGGCAAGTAGGGCAGCGTCTCACATAGTTGTTTGTGTCTTTTCGTAGCTGAGGCCAATAGTATCTGGAGAACAGTATTTCGAGCGTTTTGTCTTGCACAAAGTGGCCAGCTAGGCCTCCGGAATGTGCTTCTTTCAGTAGAGCTTCTCTGAGGGAGGTGTGAGGTATACATAGTCTTTCTCCTTTAAATAGGAATCCATCAACAATGTGGAATTCTCCTGCTTGGAGGTGATGAGTGCATTTATACCATGTTGGGTTGAAGTCAGTATCAACTTCATATAAGTCTGGTAGATGCTTGAAAGCTATCACTTCGGCTGATAGTAAGGAGAGTAAGGAATGCTTTTTGCTAAGTGCATCGGCCACCTTATTTTCTTTCCCACTTTTATGCTTGATGACAAAGTCGAATCTTTGTAAAAAGGAGATCCATCTAGCATGCATCTTGTTGATAGATTTCTGGGCTTGAAGGTACTTTAAGGAGAAGTGATCTGTTATTAGTAAGAATTCTTTAGACAGTAGATGGTGTTCCCACTGCTTTAGGGCACGAATGAGTGCATACATCTCCTGTTCATAGGTCTCCAAGTCTGTCTTGAAGGGCTGAGTTTTTCACTATAGTATTCAATGGGGTGCCCCGCTTGAGATAAGACAGCTCCAATACCGGTTCCACAGGCATCCACTGCCACTTCAAAAGGCTGGGAGAAGTTGGGGAGTCTCAGCAGTGGGTTGCTACTTAGCTTTTTCTTTAGTAGCTCGAAGCTGTCTTGTTGCTTCTTTCCCTATAGGAAGGTTCCTTTTTTCAAACAGTGTGTAATTGGTGCGGCAATGGTGCTAAAATTGCAGATAAATTTCCTGTAAAATGAAGCCAAGCCAATCCAATGAAGGCTTGTACTTCCTTTGTTGAGGCTGGTATTGACCAGTTTCTGATTGCCTCCACTTTCTTTTCGTCCATTAGGATGTGATTCTTCCTGATAAGAAACCTCAGGAAGGTTATTTCTTGTGCACAAAAGACACATTTCTTGAGGTTGATGTATAGTTCATTTTTTGCCAGGCTTCGAATACTTGATGTAGATGCATAATATGCTCTTCTAGAGTTTTGTTGTAGACAAGGATATCATCGAAGTACACGATGACGAATTTTTTGAGGAAGGTGTGAAGTACTTGGTTCATGAGCCTCATGAAGGTACTTGGAGCATTAGATAATCCGAATGGCATTACGAGCCATTCGAAGAGTCCTTCGTTTGTTTTAAATGCTGTTTTCCATTCATCTCCGGGTCTGATTCTGATTTGGTGATATCCACTCTTCAGATCAATTTTTGAAAAGATCCATGCTCCTCCTAGTTGGTCAAGTAAGTCATTCATCCTTGGGATGGGGAATCGATACTTCACTGTGATTTTGTTTATTGCCCTGCTGTCCACGCACATCCTCCAACTCCCATCTTTCTTTGGAGTTAATAGGGCAGGAACTGCACACGGGCTTAGGCTTGGTTGAATATGGCCCTTTGTAAGTAGGTCTTCAATAGTCTGTTGTAGCACTGCGTACTCTTTTGGACTCATTCTGTAGTGTGGTAGGTTGGGTAGTGTGGCCCTTGGTATTAGTTCAATGTTGTGTTGGATGTCTCGTAGGGGGGCAGTCCTGATGGTTCTTTACTGATGCAGTGGAATTTGTCGAATAGCTCTTGAACTTCTTTAGGGATTTCAGCAATTTCTTCCTCCTTATTCTGATTAGTTATGACTAATCCCAGTATGTCTGCTTCACACTCCTTGATCAATTTCTTCCCACTGATGGTTATAAAGAGGCTACTGCTTTTCTTGCTCTTAATGATTCCCTCCTCATTCTTCTTTTTCAAAGGCAGTAGGATTACCTTCTTGTTCATCCACTGGAACTCGTAAGTATTCTCTCTCCCCTTATGTAAGGCTCGAGTGTCGTATTGCCACGGTCTTCCCAAGTGTATATGACATACATCCATTTCGAGTACATCACATACAACTTTATCTTTATAGCTGCTGCCAATGGATAACGGAACTGGGCATATTTCTGTTATTTGAGCTTCTCCTCCCTTCTTTATCCATCCAATCTTATAAGGATTGGGGTGGGATTCGCTTTTGAGATTTAATGCTGTCACCAGTTTCTTTGAGACAAAATTCTCACTGCTTCCACTGTCAATTATAACATTGCAGATTTTTCCTTGTACTGTGCATCTTGTTTTGAACCGGCAATGCCTTTGGAGCTGATGTTCTTCTTTCGGAGTGATTAGTATTTTCTGTAAAATACATGATAGGCTGTCTCCTTCGTCGGCTTCAATTAGTTCTGTCTCTTCTTCAAATTCTTCGTTGCTTCTTTGGCTTAAATCTTCATCGCCTTCTGCTATTGCGACTGTTTTCCTCTAAGGGCAGGCGTTAGAGGGATGGCCAGCCTGTCCACATCTATAACAGGTTTCTGAAAAAGATCTGTTGTAGGGGTTCCTTGTCTTTTTGGTGGTCTCAGTGGCTTTTCCTTTCTTCTCTGGTTCTTTATTCTTTTCTGCTGTATTGATGTTCTTGTTTGTCTGTGGTGCTGATGTTCCTTTGGGTGTGGAGCTCTCCCAGGGACCCTTTCTTGCGTATTTTCCTCTACTTTCAATCATTTCTTCCAACGTCTCTGCATAAGCTATGGCTTCTGATAGCCATTGGAACCGTTAGAGTTTGACCTTCTCTTTTAGGTCCATGCGTAACCCTCCTGTGAATCTTGCGATTAGATGTTGTTCTCCTTCGTTCAAGTTTGTTCGAGCTCCCAATCTGTGAAATTCTTCAATGTACTCGGCTGTTTTTCGAGACCCTTGTTGGCAGTTTTGGTACTGTGTGTACAATGTCTGCTCATAGTTGGGGGGTAGGAATCTTCGTTTCATCAATTTCTTCATCTTCTCCCACGATCGAATTGGTTGCTTTCCTTGCATCTGCCGGTTAACTGCCACTTGGTCCCACCACGCTGAAGCTCCTCCTTTAAGTTTCAAAGCCACCTTGTGTTCAGCTGTATTCATATAACTGAAAATTTTTTCAGTGTTCTTGATCCAATCAAGAAAGGTTTCTATGTTTCGTTGGCCATCATATGTGGGAAGATCGATTTTCATTTTATATTCATATGCTTCTATTCTCCTTTCTCTGTAATGGTCTCGTCGGCGTCCTCTGTTGTTGATGGTGGCTTCACTTTCCATTTCTTCACTCGAAGAACTCCAATCTTGAATTTCCGGCCGTGGGTTTTCCTGTCCATTTCTCCTATGAAACGGGTTCCATCTCCTTTCTTGATGGTTTTCTTGATTCCTGCGGTCTTCTTGAAATCCGGCACCTCTCATTCTTTGCGCTCCCCATTGTCGTAGATTCGGTCGTAATTCCTCCGGCTGTAATGGGTTTATGGGTCTAGTCTTCTAACTACAGCGTCTAGTGTCTCTCGTATTCCCTCCAAGGAGTTCTCAACTGACAGCAAGCGTCTGGTTGTTGTTCTTGGAGAGAGGACAGGTGTTTCTCCCGCCTCTTATTGTCCCTCCGCTGCCGGAGCTCCGCCCCGACGGTTGGCCATCGGTCCCAAGTCCGATGATGCTTTGATACCAATTTGGTGTAAACCAAAATATATTTTTCTGAAAAAATTTCTCTTATCTTCCCATATGGTGAAGATGTCTATTTATAATAGGATTTTTATAATAGGATTTTTACAACAGAAAACTGTTTTAGTTGAAACAACTTAACAGTTTTGGTTAGTTAGCTAGGTAGTTTATTTAGTTTACATCAGAAGTGGTTGCAAAAAGTTTGTATCCAAGATTTTTCGAAGGCTGATTTAGCTAGCACTAAGAGACAACAAAAGCTTTTAATTTAATAACTTTACAACCGAAAAATTTATATCCTAGATTTTGAAGGTATCTCCCAACATCAAAAGTGCTTACTACCACCCCTCCAATCTCAATGCCCTTCAAGGCCTTAAATTCTTGTTTTACACCTGAAGGCTCAAGCTCAAGACAGCCGTTCATTCCCCTCAATATCACCTTTTGAGTTTTGGCCTCTGAATATATTTTCTTCTTTTTATCTTGTGGCTTAATGGTTATTGTGCAGTTGTGAAAATTGTGGATAAGAAGTAATAAAACGATCTTTAATCACTCTGTTAGAAGCACTAAAGAGCTGAGGAAGGTTATTTTTGTCTCTACTTCTTACCGTCTCTAGTCTAAGTTGTTGTTGTAACTGTAATTATTGCTAAGTACTGCTTGTGTCAACTGAGAAACCTTCACTGTAATTCTAAGCTTGTCTAGGTACGTCTCTTAAAAATGAAACTATCCTTTTGGGCTTCCTAATTCACCACTTTCCTGATACCTCTTTGTTATATTTCTTCTTCTTTCTGCCATCTATGATGTTGACATCATAAAGTGCATCTTTCACTTAAAAAACACCATTCAATACTGATAATATGAAAATCAATTAGCTTTTTCTCTCTATTTTTGGTTTGCCAATTGTAGCAATTTGCAGGAGAATTCATTTTTTGATCTCCTTCTTCTCTTAACTTCTTTGCAGATCAGGAGACTCAGCCAGTTGATACTGATACTTGGCATGATCTTGCCCTAGGTAACCAATGAACCACCTTCTCCTAACTAACGATGGTCTGTTTTCAAGAAACTTGCTTCGAGTTATAAATTTTGATTATTAAATTCTCTTGCGGTATTTGCATTGTAGATTGTCATATTTCATTAAAATCCATGTTGTAGATTTAGGTAGAAAGTGTTTGTTTGTGGTAAAAGAAATTATGTACATGTTGGTGGCAGTCAGTTAAGACTATTGATGGATTTGCTGTTCTCTTTTGTAATTTGTTGTGTGAAGACAGATTGAAATGTTATTTCTTATTATGAGATCTTTGTTCAATTCCATTTGGAAAAAACTTTAGAGTTGCTTCTAAACTTAATGGTTTTAAAAGGAGTACTTCCATCAGATTGTTTTGGTACTTCAGTAAAGAAAATTTTAATTATTCCTCTATGTCTTAAAGAGTTTGTTTCAGCGTTCATTTTCTAAGACATGTTTTATTTTATTTTACTTTTCAAATCAAGAGAACTTATGTTAAATGCTAAACTTACTTTTGAAATGTTTGTTTTAGTTCCTTAAATTTTAAAGTGTTCATTTTAGTTCATTAATTTTCAAAATGTTAAGGAGTTCATGGATTAATAATGTGGCTTCTTACTTCTTAGTTAGCTTTGCGCCAAACTAATAGACAATTGGTAAAAAAATTATGAAAACACAAATTACTTTAATACATATGAAAATCAGTAAGTAGAACAATTTCCCATGATATTTTGTATCATTTAGCATATGTAGAATCAATTCAAATTAATTAGTTTAGGGTTTTTTAACATTATGGGCTTTTTGTATAGGTTATGAGTCACCCATCACAAACGCCCGTCAGGGTTACGATATAAATATTATCTGCAACGCTATGAGTTGCAAAAATGTAATTTTTTATAAACCGAGGGAACCAATTAAACATTGAAAAACTAGTGGAATCGATTTCATCATCAATTGTACTGAACGACAAGCAGTTTCCTACAAGTGAGAGCCCATTTTTTCCAACGTCATTTGGAATCTTTTTTAATAATATAATTTTAAAAAATAATGTCAAAAATAGAGTAGACAGAAAAGAAATGTCAAAAATAGTGTTGCAAAATTATGTAACTGTCGTGGACCAGGTACACGTCTACAAGTAGAAATTGTGGACTTGATCCACGATGCAGTATTGATACACGACTTTGTTCACATGTGTATCCATTATGGCAGTTAGCGTTGCAGTTGACTACCCATCTGTCCGACATGCAAGGCGTCGTGTACCCGGTGACTTCGTCACTTTAAATTAGCCCTAGCTACCGAGCATTCTGCCTTCCATCCTCAATTTCATTCAGCCTTCCATTTTCAATTTCCATATTTAATCTCCCTTCCATCTGAATCTGCCTTCCACCATCTTCATTTGTCCTCCCTTGTAGAAAATCCATTGCCGTCCATAAGGTATATTTATTTTCACTCCTCGCCCCCTATCCCATTTACCATCCCTATGAATTTTCTTTTTTAAAAAAATACCTTCCATTAATTCCTAAATTCAAATTGAAATTCAAACTCATCTTCAATCTCAATTTCAACACTTCAATCTCAACATTCAACACTTCAATCTCAACTTCAACACTTCAAATTCAAATTCCTAAAACCTACAACTAATTCAAAATCAATACTAAAACTAATTTGAAACCTAAAATCTAAAACCTAAAAATAATTTGAAATCTAAATACTAAAACTAATTAACTAAAACAAAACAATAACTAAACTAAACTACTTACCGACGACGACGGCAATGGGGACGACAATGACGACGACGACGGTAACGGGGACGACAACGGCAATGAATGCCCTTTTCTTCTTGATCTCCCTCTCAGTCTCCCTCTCCCTCTCTCGGTTTTCTTTCTCTTTTCTGTTTCCATTATGTAAAGAATGGAGTTAAAAAGATGGAGAACTCCCGACGCACAACGAAAACGTTGGGAATAGCGCCCTATTCTCGATGCGATTAATGCCACGTTGGGAATCCCTAAACCTATTCCCAACGCAATTAGTGACACGTCGGGAATCCCTAAACCTATTCCCAACGCAATTAGTGACACGTCGGGAATCCCTAAACCTATTCCCGACGTTGCTGACACCACGTCGGAGGAAGACGTAACGTACAATTAATGATCTACCCTTTCTCCGATGCAACACTATAGACGTCGGGAATAGGTGCACATTTCCCGACGCACCTGGCACCACGTCGGAGGAAGGCCAAACGATACAATTAATTGTCCACCCTCTTCCGATGCTACACTTTCCACGTCGGGAATAATGGCCCATTTCCCGACGTACCCCGCACTGCGTCGGAGGAACCCTAAACCTATTATAGCCAGTTCTGACGCTAATGTGTCTACGTTGGGAGAAATACCTTCCCCCGACATGCACCAAGATGCGTCGGGAAACACCGGCTTCTATCGAGGTCATGTTTCCCGACGAGTTTTCCTGCGTCGAAAAACTCGCGTTGGGAAACTCTCGATTTCTTGTAGTGGTTGGATCTTGGACACTCATGTGGAATATCCTGGGCAAGATTGAAGACAAAAGGTTCATCCCAGGACAAGATCGGTACTTGTTTTCCTGAGATTTGAAGAAAAGAGAAAATTATAGAGAGTTCTCATGGCAATCTTGGTGCTGGTTCAGTTGAGATTAGAAAAAGAGAAATAAAATTAGAGGAATCTTGGGCAATCTCTAGGCCGAGTTCGATCGAGATTGAACGTAGAGAAGGAAGTTGAAGAAGATCTTGGGCCATCTCAAACACGAGTTTGGCCGAGATTGAAGACTAAAAGAGGAAATTGAAGGATTACGAGGCTATCTCAGGGTTGTGTCGGCCAAGACTAAAGATAAGAAAGGATTTAATTGGTGATCTCGGACCAAATCCGATCAGGATCACTAAAAAGTTAAGTGTTCCGTGAGTTGGATTCCAAGCGTATAGAGACATGCAAAGATTTAAATTTCGGCAAGTAGGAGGTGTAAGCTCAAAATTAAGAGGTGAAAGGTGAATAAGCATTATGAGTTTAGGTGTCACAAAATGGTTATGAAGAGGCACTACAAGAAAAGGGTAATCTCTCAACGCACAAACGCATCGGGAGATATACGAAAATGCGTTAGAAAAGGATCTCCTGCACATAAAAGCCCGTTGGGATTGGGGTCGGGAAAAACGTCAGCATGTTGTGCATCGGAAGATCCTCTATTTTTTTGTAAGAAAAATATCTTCCATGATTTAATGGAAGGTATATATATGGCTTACCGTGCAACACCCACATCTTCATTTGTTTTCAAACACTTAATCTGTAACAATGTACATGTGAAATAAAATATATAACGTTGCTAATAAGAAATGTGTATGCTCATTAAATAATCCACGAAAGAAAGAAAAGAGGTTTAAAAACATACATTTGTAGTCTTCTAAGTTAAAGATGTCAGGAAAGTACTCATTGTTTTGGCCTGGAAAAATAATATGATAAAAAACCAATTAGTAATTCAAATCAAGTATCTATGACCCTAGCTACAATGGAATGTGAATGTAGCTACATATGGGTACTGCCACACATAATTATTTATGTTATTGTATTGTTACTACATATAGAAGAAAGAAGATACAAAAATTAGAACTGTAGAGGAACTTTAAGGTGGTAGTTTCAAAATTCAAAAAAATGAAACTTTGATGAAAAACATTGTGTAACCTAATTTGAGGGCCAAAACTGACGTTTTTGGGGATGGAGGGGGACAAGGCAGCTTGCCAAGGACGTAGATCTCAAAAAGTTACATGGAATAAAAAAAAATTGCCCAATTCGGACAACTATGCTCAAAGTTATGGACTTCCAAAGTTTCAACATAGTTTTGTGTAATTTTGAAGGGAATTCGATGTCAAGATACGTTAATACAATGCTAACTTTATGGCAATAAATGTAGAGATCGTGAAAAAACGCATTAAATCAAGTGGTCATATGCATAAAATGAGTTAGTATTGATGAACATATGAAGCTCAAAAGATAAATTATAACTTGGGGAATTGATCCACAAAGATTGATTATACAACAATATTCCACAAATAACATTTATAGATAACTTATCAAATACTTCAACTAACTAGTAGTCTTAGTAGCAAGTTGATCCAGAGAGATTGATACAACAACATTCCACAACAATAACAACAGTTCAACCATAAACTAACTCTAGTTCAATCACTCCTACAAAAGCAAATATAAATTAATTCAACCACAAACTAACTCTAATCTATCAAAGCAACATTTTTCAACCAAACGTTAACTAAAATGTACACAACAATAACATTCACCAACAACATTCATCCATAAAAAGAATTCTTAAATAAGTTTTAGGGCAACAACATTCAACATAATCAAATCTAGGACAACGTCTAATTCAACATAATCCACCAATAACATTCAACATAAAAAACATAGGTATTATTTAGAGCAACTTCTACAATCCGGCATGAGGGGAATGTTGACTGGATCTGGGGTGAATGGATCGAAATCGAACCGAGACGAGCTGAACAAATCTTGATCTGTGGGACATAGCAGATGGAAATCGGAGCTGTGCGGGACAAATCTGAACCGAAACTAGTTGATAGTAGAGCCAATCGAAACCAGAGGCAGAAACCAAATCAGAGCATGTTGGAATCCGATTGAAAGGATTCAAAATCTGAAGGTGAATAGAACAAAAACCGAACTGATCGGAGCTAAGAGGCTGAGCGAAACTGAACGAAAAATGAATCGGGGGCGGGGCAGATGGTGGTGAAAATCGAGAAGACGAATGGGGTTTCTGGGTTTGGATGGCGGCAGATTTGAGCGACAAAGGGAATTAAGGTGCGGCGACGGTGGCAGATTTGCTTGCATCAAACCTTAACTATTTCTTTTATTTTTTAAAAAAATTATGGATCTTGATTCATCTTGGACAAAATGTAAAATGTAACAGGAAATTCTATAAAATTGATAATTTTAAACTTTCTCGGTATAATTTTATTGAGGATGAACCGAAATCAACTAAATCGTTTACTTAACTCAAATTTTCTATTATAATCTTGCAAAACTTTATATAAAATTCTTGTTGTAAATAAGATTTCTATGATAATATTGTCAACCTAATTATGTAACATATAATTAGAATAAATTATTTGAGAAATTGTATAAAAAAAAATTAAATATGAAGAAAATTAGTTAAGATTCAGGATGAGATTGAGAAATATTATAGAAAAATAATTAGTTAAGATTTGAATAAATATTTGAAAATTTTGTATAAATCTACCTTTTTTTTTATCTAGATTCTTAATTTTTTTTGGTTGAAAAGATAAAAAAAAAAAATATAAGATTTGAAAAGGCTAGAATTTATTTAATATTTTAGAGAAATATCGGTGGTCGATTTTGATCCAATGCATCAAGGAGAAAAACAGTTTTACAAGTTTTAGAAAAACATGCTATTTTTATAAAAAAAAAATGTACTTCTTGCTGTAACTCTTTGATCCACTTCTCGCCATTCATCCGAGGTTTTTAAAGTTTTTTTTTTAAAAAAAAAAATTTAACACTTCTATCATAGTTTCTTGTTCTTTTGAGTTTTTTTTTTTTTTAATTTTTATTTTTTTTTTTATAGATGACCAATCTTTTTTCTTATTTTTATTTGGGTAAAATACAATTTTGGTCTCCAAATTTAAAGTTGATGTATATTTGGTCCCTAAGGTTTCAAAACCTATACTTTAGTTTTGAGGTTTACAAAATGATTTTAAATATCTCTAACTTAACTTTCAACTAAAGAAACGTTGATTGTACTGTTAAGTGTTAGACCTCGAATTTTACGACTAATTCATTTAATTACTCCAAAAATATAATTAATTAGTTAGAAAATGTATTAAAATTTTAATCCTTTTTATCACAATAATAAACCAAATTAAAACTGATAATCCCACTAATTTACTAGTAGGATTACCAGATTTTAATCCTTTTTTAACACAATAAAAAACTCTTTTGGTTTCGAACTTTTTTAAAAAATAATGTAAAATTTGAAACATATGTCAAAAATAGGTTGAATGCAAAAGGTGAGTTGAGGTGAAATACCCGATACACGACTTCCATGTAGTGACCCCACATTTTCTATTTTTACTTTATATATATATATATTACTGGCCTCACATTTTTTTATTTTCTCATTATTTAACCGTGAATCCCACACATTTTACTTTTTCTCATTATTTATATATACATACCCCCCCACACATATATATATATATTAAACATTCAAATTCTAAAAATATCTTTCTTTATTAAATTAATTAATTAATTTTCTTTTTTTCTTTATATATATTTAAATATCTCAATCTTCAATCTTCCATTTTTCTTATTAATTCATCTTTTCTAATTTAATTTAGTTATTTCTTAACCAAAATTATACATATCTTTTTCTAATTTTATGTTTAAAAAAACACATATATTAACCAAATATGTTATTAAAAAATATATTAAACAAAACAAAATAATAATAATAATCGAAAGAAGTTGAAGCTTACTCTAAAAATAATAATAACAACAAAAATTTGCAATCGAAAATTATCCGTTAAGTTTTTGAAATTTAATTTGTAATCAAACCAATTCTTGTTTTTTCCTTTTGTCATAAACATGATTTTTTTTTATTCAATTAGCAATGTGGATTGGTGGCTTCAAGTGTTATTATTATTATTTTTTTTTGGAGTAACTTCTACTTCTCTTCATTATTATTATTACTATTTTCCTTTGTTTAATATATTTTTTAATAACATATTTTGTTAATATATGAGTTTTTTTAAAAAAAAATGAAAATTGAAAAAAAATATATGTATAATTTTGATTAAGAGATAATTAAATTAAATTAGAAAAATTGAATTTAATAAGAAAAATTGAATATTGAAGATTGAGATATTTAAATATATAAAGAAAAAAAGAAAAAAAAACAAACTAATTTAATAAAGAAATATATTTTTAGAATTTGAATGTTTAATATATATATATATAATATGTGGGTATGTATATATAAATAATGAGAAAAAGTAGAATGTGTGCGATCCACGTATATAAATAAAAAAAAAATGTGAGACCCAATGATATATATATAAAAAAAAATAAAAGATATGGGATTCACTGCATGAAAGTCGTATATCGAGTACACAACTTCACCTCATCTCAGCTATTTTTGTCAATAGTTTTACTTTCATATGTTTTTTTGGTATGTTTCAAAATTTACCTTATTTTTTAAAAAAGTTATTTGGTTTCCCTCTTTCTTTTAATTCTCCACAATCCCCCGCGTCATGTTCACAGCCGCCAGTGTTTTTTCTTCAACTCCGGCCATTCTCCATAGACCCTCGATACCCTCCGCCGTCAGCAGTCTCAGTGCGATTCCGACCAACGACGCGTGCCGCACCTACACTATTGACAACTGTTTGCTGCTCTTCTACTGTTGCGACTAGCTGCTTTTCTACACCCTTGTAGACGGAGACCCACGTCGCACGATGATGCTATAAGGCCAAAAATCATTACCCAACAATGAGGTAAGCATAAGGCCAAAAATCGTGGGTCTTCAAAAGTTAGGTCAAATATCATTTGTACCCCTCAAAATAAGTCATCCGTACAAAAAAAGAAAAAAAACCCTTCAATTTGTTCCCCAGTTCTTACTAATTAAATCCCATTACTTCATTTTATTGCAGCTTTACTTCATCACTTTCACCTCTTAAATTCTCCTCTCGGGTAATTCTTCTTTCTTTAGAGTTTGAGTTTCTTCTTTATTATCAACATATTTCTCTCTTTCTTGCCTGGTTTAGGTTTGTGTAGTTGAATGTTTGCTGATGCTAGATCAATGGGGTACTGGTGGGGTGTGATGTACATGATCAGTTTCTGTTAGCTTTAATCGTCTCATTATCAACTAGTTGGAAATCAAACATCATTAACCAAAATTACTTTATTTGGTAATCCCACTAATTTTATGGTATTTCTAATTATTTTTTGTGTCTTTGAAAGCTTCAGCTCTTCAACCACCAAATCTATTTGTTAAAATGGTGTTTTTCGTCACTTTTTTTTATTGTTCATGGCTATTGTTATTGCATTGGTTGCCTAGAATCCAAATTTATCATATTGGAGTATGGGTTTAGGAGAAAAACAAGGACCAAAGACTTGTAAATTGGAAATTTTTCAATGGCTCTGGCACCCTTTTTAAGTGTTGTTCGTCTCAGGAAGATATTAGGTATCAAATTATTAAGCCTATGCAAATGTTAGTTTGGGTTTTTCTTCATCATTTTTATGATTACCGTGTTAAATTTAAGTTAAATACAAACCCCAAAAAGAGTGGCGAAAGCTCTTACTGAGATGCTGGATTACTTTTGTTTGTTATATTTTATTCATGAGTCATTATCAAATTACAGGTCATATTAATGTCTTAATCTGTATGATACTTCCATTTGTGGACTAAAGTAAATCTGAAATTGAAAACTGTGGTTAGACTGTTAAATTTTAAATAATCTGTTTCGTTTCTTTTCAGAATTTTTCCTTTAAAATTAGTTATTATTATTGTTATCATTTGAATTTTTTCTTCAAGAAATAATTTTTCAAAATCTGATGGTCTAGGCTTCTTTGTCTTTGTATTTATCTTTTTGCAGACCAATGAGTATCAAGGTTGAACTTCAGAAGGTAAAGTGTTTCGCGAGCCTCTAGGAATTGCTTGGTTTATTTTCATTATCTTTATTTGTCTTTATATTATTTAGTTTTACATTCTGTGAAAGCATAAGCAAAATGCTTATTAGGATCCCAGGGAAATTTTTGGGGCCTAAAACAATGTCTCTAAGATAGCAACAACCTCGTTCAAATCGTTGTAAACTTTAACTCTGCTTTATTCTGAATCATTTTACTTGTATTGTGATAACTTGATTTTTATGTTGTGGTTTTGGTGTACATGAATCAGATGCTTATTTTTTCTTTTTTCAAGGCTTGCCCAGATTGGAATTCTTGGGCTTCAGTTGATATGGAAATTCCTACACTTCATTGTTAGCGCATTTTACTTTGTGGTTGGTATTGCCACAACACTTGAAAGCTATTTGATATCTTGGGGATTCCCATGCAAGTACAAACATCTTAATGTAGACAGGGTCCAATATCTTGCCATTGTGGTCGAAAGTGATGAAGCTTATAATACATTAAAAATTATTGAACTTCTGGAATGGTTAGTATCATTGGGCATTAGAAGCGTTTGCTTGTATGATGCTGAAGGTAATGATTTTGGGTCCATCCAGAAATTCTGAGCTCTCTTTTATTTGTTGCCAAATGCTTGTGATTATTTTTTCAAATTTGTTGAATGGTATGCTTATTCAACTGTGTTTTATTTTCAAGGGGTGCTTAAACAGTCCAAGGAAATCATTTTGAAGAAAGTAAAGAATGTGTCTGAATTTCAGGTACATGCAACTATAAGAAAGATAGATTCAAACCTGTGGGTTCAGTAAGTGACAAAGTTTTCTGCATTCAACCAAGTGATCCCTAATACTTTGAGGCCCTCTTTTTGAAATATGAATGTAGATTTGTGTATAGTATAATTGTGTTTTTATCAGTCCTTTTTCTTTGAGTATTTCTTTCAATGTTCTTTTCTTTTATTAGTTACCTTAGTGGAAATTGTTGAAATTCCTCTTGTATTATATTTACACACTTGGGTCTTCTATTATTTGTTTCTTTTTTTGGGCGAAATTATGTTATAGGGAGTTTCTAAGTCTTAGTTGTTGTTAGTGATATATAATTAAATTTACCTTTACCCACTAACTTAAACTTTTGGGTTAATTAGTGATTTAAGATGGCACTAGGCAGGTGGTCCAAGGAGGTTTTGTATTCGAGCCCTTGCAATGTTAACTTTCTCTCCAATTAAAATTGATTTCCACTTGTTGGGCCTTTCAAATATTTCAAGCGGTCAAGTGAGGGGGAGTGTTGTGATATATAATTTAATTTACCTTTACCCACTAACTTAAGCTTTTGGGTCAATCGGTGATTTAAGTTGCAAGGTTAATGGTAATGATAGTGCCTTGGGTCCTTGATGGAATAGCATGCTTTTTATTCCATGCGTATTGCTTCTCTTTGGTGAAATTAAAGAGGGCTTTTTGAAGTTGTATTTGTTTCTTTGAAGTTGCATATTAATCTTTGCATGAGGTCATTTATTTCTTCAATAGTACGAGAATAACTGCTGCCTTTTGTTTTCTCTTCCAAGTTTACCATAAAAAATGTACTCTGCAATTTGAACTTAGGCGGTGAATGTCAATAATAAGATGTGCATTATTCTTCTAATTTAGTCATTGCCTTCAGGGGATTGACGAACCTCTCCAACTAAACAAAAAAGGCATTACTCTGGAGTTCATATCAGCTTCTGATGGAAAGGAAGCCGTTGCCAGATCAGCTAATTTTCTTCTTCAAAATAAATGGAGAAAAACCAACATGAGTGGAGACCACAAGCGATGCTTATCTGAATCTCAAATGACCGAGGCTTTAAAAGCTGTTGGTCTGTATTCTTGCTTGTACTTGATAAGGTTCAGAGAACTGTTTTACTCGAATGTTAATTAACCTTACGGACATATATTGGATCCATAATTAGGTTGTGGAGGGCTTGATCCTGACCTCATTTTAGTGTATGGTCCTACAAGATGTCACTTTGGGTTTCCTGCATGGAGAATCCGCTACACAGAGATTCTGTGAGTCTTTTTTGTTTATTGTATATTATTTTTCATAAGTAATGACACGTTTTGGTGAGTTGATGAGAAGTACAAAAGGGAAACCAAAATCCTCAAATGAAGTAGCTAAAAAATGACTACACGAAAAAGTTTAGTTACACTAGGTGGATAATTACATAAAGGTTCTATCAAAGAACAGCAACTTGATGTTCTAAACTTTATGAACGCCCCATGCATCCTCCATGCCCTTGCTTTTAGAGAAAAAAATTGTCTCTCTATTAACAGATTCTAAAGAAGGGCAGGGACTAATACATTCACAGCCTCCTTGTACTTTTCTTTAGGGAGTGTCCACAAAGGTGTTGATTGTTATGCCATCATGGTTCATAAAATTTCAGTAAAGACTAGCCAACATGCGTCAAAGGCCAAGTGGACTTAAGAAATGCCTTTCAATATTCTCGACTTTGAACTCATGCAGCAACAGAATACCAGGTTGGAAGTCCCTCAGAGAAGTCTTAATTCCACCTGCTTTCCTTCTAGTCCTTAGCTTGCATGCCGACGTGCATATCTATGAGATTTATCGTAATTCACCATGTATCTTAACTTCTTAGTTCTCTCAGACTTCTTGAGCAGGATCTTTTATCTTCTTCTGAAACTCTTTCTCATTCTATCTCATTGTTAGCATTCACGTCTTCTTCTGTCTGTTTATTGCCACCAGCTGTTTATGTATTTGATGAAAATTGACATTAGTCTTCCACCTTGGTTTCTTGACACTTGACTAGGGAAGCATCATAAAGGTGATTGTTCTGCATAAGACCCCTACACATGCTAACTCTCTATACAAAACCCGGAGCTGCTAGAAGTAGAATACGACCCATCCATTCTATGGTCATTCTGAGCTTCGATTCCTTTCATTCCACCTGTTTTAGAATAAATACTTCCTTCCTATAGGGAAATGGTGTTTGTTAATGGTTATATTGAACATTTTGAAGAGTTGTATATCTATACTTATCATAGAAAAACTAATATTTTCCGTTTAAGAAAGCTTATTTAATGGTATGTGACTGTGTGGAACCTTTACTTATGATTTATGAAATAAATCAATTTTTTCATCTGATGAACCAAACACAAAATTTAAGTTATCTAACAAGTTTTCCTACACATTTTTACTTATTTCTTTCTTTCCAAATTTTGCACATCTTGCTTTAATGCACTTTCACTTTCTATTGCTGCATAGTTGTATCCTTTCAATGGCAGATTTTCTGAAAATCTTCATATTATTAGCAGTAGATTATTGTTTACAATTCCATACATTTTTGTAATAATTTTTGGGGTTGAAGAGAATTGTATGAGCTTCGATGAGATTTACTTGTGTTGTCTTGCAGACACATGGGACCGTTGAAGTCCATGAAGTACGGTTCCTTGCTAAAAGCCATTTACAAGTTTACCAGGGTGCGACAGAACTATGGTGAGTTACTTGCTATTTCCTTAATAAGTTCTAATAAAGTTTGTATATCTCTTTTTTATAATGTTATTGCTATATGTTATGATTCTAAATGTTGAAATATGATTTTACAACTGAATTCCATTTTGCTCCTTTTTTCTACAATAAAGGTTTCTTCTGTTTGGTTTAGTGTTTTCAAAATTCAAAGATCTAAAAATTTGTTTTTGTTTCAGAAATTTAACTGATTATTCAAATGTTTATGCTTAGAAAAGATGAAAAGCATGATCGTGATGGAACCGTCCTAGTTTCCAAAAACCAAATAGTTATTGAATGTTGGGTTTTAGCAATCGGATCTTGTATAATATTTTTGAAAGCCTCCTAGCTAGCCTTATAGTACCACATGCCCATTTGATGGCCATTTGAATTTTTTATTTTCATAACATAAGCCTATTCACGGAATTGTTTTTAGTTCAAACTCAACAACAACAATAATTTTGTTTTACTTCAACATAAAAAACACAATATTTTAATAAGCTAAGTTATTTGTTTAAGTTGTAACTTATTATTTTCTACATTCAGTAGAAGTTATAAGTAGGATACGTTTCAATTTTGAAGGTAGTGAGTGACTAATATTAATTATGTGATGGCTTCAATAGGTAAATGAATTGAAGCATCGTGCAGTGCAGTGATGGAAGGCCAACGAAACAAGGACAAGATTTTCTCATTTGAACAGTCATGGATTTAGTTTTATGAATCGAATCCAAGGGTTTTGTCATTTCATTGCTCTTTTAATTACTGTAAAGAATTCATAAACAATATAGGCAATTATATAAAATTCATCAACCCTAAACAATATAGTTTATTATTATTGTTGTTGTTGTTATTATAACTTTTTTATGTTTTTTTGTTAAATTAGATATTGGTGAAATGTTCAAGTACATAGTACTAACAGTACTTTTTCTTCTTCTTTTTTTCAAGAAGGTTGTTTAAAACTTCGATTGGTAGAGAATTTGAAAATTTTGAGATGAACTAATCTTTTTTTATCGTTTTAGTGAACTATATATAAAATAAATAGGGATGAGTTATAAAAAAGAAATAGGGGGAATTGTTATGAATAAAAAAATAATGAAACTATTTATAATGTATAGCATCTGTTAATATGAAATGAATCTATCCAATTCAAAAAGAAATCATGGTTTAAATACTAATCTATCCAATTCAAAAAGAAATCATGGTTTAAATACTAATCTATCCAATTCAAAAAGAAATCATGGTTTAAATACTACTTTAGTACTTCTGATATTGGTTCATTTTTTTAATAAAAATTTTGGTTTCTTTGCTTTCAATTTTTGTTCTTTTACTTTGAAATATTCATTTAAGTCTTTTACAATTATAATTTATTTTGGTCTTTAAATTTTTTAAAATTGATTATTTTTAATTCTTAAAAATGAAGTGAAAATAAAAATAGAAGAATCAAAATAATTATTTTTTTTAGAGGTAGAAAAACTAAAATAAATCAAAATAAAGAAAGTAAATGTAAATCGATCAAAATGAACATCTTTAAAATATAGGATTTAAATGAACATTTTTAAAATATAGGAATTAAAATAAAAATAAACTATAAAATTGAAAGTATTACAATCAAAATAAGGGGTTTTAACTACTAAATAGGGTGCCTTATTACAAATTGGACTTAATGTTGTCAAATTTTTCATAAATGTCATAATGAGCTTTAATTTTACACAAATGTAAATTCCAAAAAACAAAACTACTCATCTTTATTATTAATAATATATAAAAAAATAGAAAAATAAAATAAGAAAAGTGGACCATCGCATGTGATTAATTATATTATGGTAATATTATAATCAAAATTACCCCTTAATTGTTTTTCTTTTGGTGATTTTGTTCAAAAATTCTTTCTTTCGTCCGATCTCTCTCCGTTCATTCTTTTTTATTTTGTTCATCTCCTTCAAATTTTTTCACTGCATATTTGTTTCATATTATTAATTATGGGTGTGAAATTGTGAAATATGGTATATCGGTGAATTTTTTCGATAAAGAAAATTTACAGTGAATTGAGTATATATGTCACGTAATTTACCATATATACCCTTGTTTACAATTAGTTAAGTATATACACCACATCATTTTCTTTTGTTCTACATTATTTTTCATATGTTTTACGTAATTTAATAATTTTTTATATATCCTTATTATATTTCATCAAATTTGTATTGATTTTCATATATTGAAAATTAATTTGTAAAATCTTACCGTGACTGAAATTATTTTTGATTTAAATAGATCATTATATATCCCTGATAACAATGTATTTGTGAATTTTGTAACAAATTTTACCTAATGTGAAAGTACAAATTTATATTAAAAAAAACGAAGAGATTGAATAATGATAGAACAAGAAAAGAAGAAAAAAAAAAAAGGAAACTAAAAGGAATAAAAAACCAGTGGAGAAAAAGGAAGTAACAGTGAGATAACTTGATCACTAGGAGATTAATAAGTTATAAAATAAATAATATTATATTATATATATATTTTTGAAAATAAATATTATTTATAGTTGATGTGAAGGATAAAATAGTAGTTAAAAATTACGAAATCTTAATTAAAAAAATAAATAAAATTTTGAGAGATTTTAATCCCGTGTAAAGTTGTAATTTCTCTAAATATTTCAAAAAATAAAGTAAGAAGTAAAATGAACAAAATCCAAAAGCTACAAATACTAAAAATTGTAATAAGAAAGGAATAAACTGAAATAAACCCAAAGCATAGTGCCAAATTGCTAATTTATCCCAAAATCAAATATGCTCTCACGTTAAGAATCACACTCCAAATTTTGAGGGAATAAAACATGTGTTTTGCAAAAGCGAATTTCAATTGGATGTTAGGTAAGAACCAAAGCCCCAACAAGCTCCCTCTTCTCATTTTAACTCCATTATTGATTCGACAAGATGAATTAGGTGGGTGCTTCAGCCATCGAATTGACCAAAATGTTGAACTTCTTTCTGTTCACCACTCGAATCCACGTCAACCCATCTCTGGTAGATTACCTTTTATTGCTTTTCCATGTAAGAATGAGATAATTGTTGACGAATATGGTTAATCTTTTCGATTTCCGTAGGATTCATTGCTTAGCTTATGAGACTGATGTTTATAAATGGAAAGTGAATGTGTAGGTCGATTTTTGCCAGCATATAAATTCTTTTCTTGGGATTGAAATCTTTTGCAATGGTAAAACCCAAAGCAATCGACTGTCCAAGTATATGTTATCGACCAATTGAACCCTCAGACCTTGAGGTTTTGGAGCAAATTCATGGTAACTTGTTTCCAATCCGGTATGTAATTTGATTGTGGGTGCGCTTCAGTTTGATTTTTTTGTTATGTGATGTTGAAATTGATATATGGGTTGTTTGAATTTCTCAGGTATGAGGCGGAGTTTTTTCAAAATGTTGTTAATGGGCGTGACATTGTGTCGTGGGCAGCGGTCGATCATAATAGACCAGATGGTAGAACTGATGAGCTTATTGGATTTGTGACTGCACGAACTGTTTTGGAAAAAGACAGTGAGGTGAGAATTTCTTACTCTTTGTATATTTATATCTGAGACCCAACCTTCACGCCCGAGGTGTTTTCTCTTAATTTTCTGGGGTATTTTTTGTTCATAATTTTTGTATTGATTTTTCATCTAAACATCAACTCTACCGTTGTTTTAATTTTTTTTTTCTTTTTTATCTCGTTTTCCTGTAGTAAAAACGTTGAAGTTTTGAAGCAATGGACGATAAAAAGGTTGGAAGTAGAAATAAATATATTCACGTATGTAATGGGGAAAACTCAAAGTTAAAACTTGTGGGGTGGAAGGATCACAAAAGAAAATAGAAGGATTTGAATGGACTCACAAAGTGGTGTAAACTACGAAAGGTTTTTTTGTTGTACGAATGAATTCTATCCCTCAATGTGAGGGAAGAGTTTTATTTATAGAGGAAACTGTAATACAAAGTTAGTTATTAAGTAATCAGTTTAACAAACTAAAACAGCCTAACAAATACACTAAAACAGTGTAACAAACAACAGCTTTAGTTAAGAACAACTAACAATTAACTAGACAGTTTGTATTACATTATAATCCACCCCCTAGAGATTCCACCTCGAGTTGGGTCAGCAAGTTGAAATCCATCATGAGCATGGTACTTCTTCAAGTCTGTGACATTAAAACAGGACTGATGTTGATTTCTCCTGGCAGCTCTAACTTGTAGGCATTAGGTTTGTATTTAGCTAAATTTTACTAGGACCAATCTGCCTATCCTTTTAGTTTTCCATAGGTTCCAGCTAGGAACCTTTTCTTCCTTAAACGAGCCATCATTTGGTTCTGAAAACTGACTTCTCTTCTCTTTTTATCCTTCTCTTCTTTGTAAGGCGTTGTGTTCTTGATGAGATGGTCCAGGACTTATTTGTGGAGTTTTTGAATGCGCTCGACCATATTTTCTGCTTCATCTGGAAGTTCTACTACAGTAGGGAGATTAGTTAGATCAAAAGTAAGCTTTGGGGCTTTGGTATATACAATTTCAAAAGGGCATTTGGCGGTTGTTCTGTTCTTCATGTTATTGAAGGCAAACTCAGCTTGTGCAAGATCCATTTCCCATTGTTTAGGGTGAGTTCCACTCAAGCATCGAATCATATTCCCCAAGGATCGGTTAGTGACTTCTGTTTGGCCATCTGTTTGGGGATGTGCAGTGGTGCTGAATTTTATGGTAGTATCAAACTTCTTCCAAAGAGTCTTCCAAAAATCGGTTAGAAATTTGGGAATTGTCTTAGGTATCCCATGAAGCCTTACTGCCTCCCAAAAGAAGACAGTAGCAACATAAAGGGCATCAGTTGTTTTCTTGCGAGCTAGAAAGTAAGCCATAACAACTACCATCATAACATCATAGCCTCCTTGTGTCTTAGGTAGTCCTACAACAAAGTCTATTGATAGGTCTTCCCAAATTTTTTTATTTTTAGGAATTGGCCGAGGTGAATACTGACCAACATTTGTAGATGAACTTTAGCCCTTTGACAAACTGCACACCTTTTGAAAAAATTGTTGGTGTTCTCTTGCTTGTGGCCAAAAGAATCTTTGGCTAATGATATGGAAGGTCTTGTCGTGACCAAAATGGCCAACCGATCCTTCTATGGGCTTCTTTGATAAAGCTTCCCTTAGAGATGTGGGAGGGATACAAAGCTGGTCACTCTTAAAAAGGAACCCTTCAATTAAGTGGAAGTCCTCTTCTTGGATATGATCAGAACAATTGCTCCATATCTTTCCAAAATCTTTTTCATTTTCATACAATTTTAGGAGACGGTTGAATGCTATTATCTCGGCTGAGAGGATGGTCCATAAGGTCCCTTTTCTACTTAATGTATCTGCAACCTTATTCTCTTTCTGGACTTGATGTTTGATAGTGAAGTCAAAACGTTTGATGTAGGATATCCAACGGGCATGCATTCTGTTTATACTCTTTTGTGCTTGTAAGTACTTCAAGGAAAAATGGTTTGTGATAAGATGAACTCCTTGGACAAAAGATAATGCTACCATTGCTTCAAGGCCCTTACAAGAGCATATAACTCTTGTTCATTTGTGCTCCATGCTCTAGAAGAGCTTAGTTTCTCTCTAAAGAATTCTACTGGATGTCCTCCTTGAGATAAAACTTGCCCCAATTCCAGCTCCACAAGCATCTACGGCTACTTTAAAAGGGTTATTAAATTCTGGTCATTTTAGGACCGGTTGACTGCTAAGCTTCATTTTATTCACTTCAAAGCTTCTATGCTGACTTTTTCCCCATGAAAACCCTCATTTCTATAGATAATCAGTTATTGGGGTTGTAATTGAGCTGAAGTTTTTGATAAATTTCCTGTAGAATGATGCCAATCCCATAAAGGCTTGGACTGCCTTTGTTGAGTTTGGAATGGGCCAGTTTGTTACAGCTTCTACCTTTGCTTCATCCATTCTTATCTGATTATTGCTAATAATGAAGCCTAGGAATGGAATTATACCTGTGCAGAAAGTGCACTTCTTCATATTGATATACAACTCATTCTTCTTTAGGGCTTCAAAGACTAGTTTTGGTGTTGGAGATGATCTTCTTCATTTCTGCTATACACCAAAATGTCATCAAAATAGACGACAACAAACTCATTTAAAAAAGAGTGGAGCACTTGATGCATTAGACACATGAAAGTACTTGGAGCATTGGAAAGGCCAAAGGGCATCACAAGCCATTCAAATAATCCTTCGTTTGTCTTGAAGGCAGTCTTCCACTCATCTCCTGACTTTATTCCAATTTGGTGGTAGCCACTTTTTAAGTCTACCTTTGAGAAGATGAGAGCTCCTTCCAATTGGTCTACTAAGTCACTAATTCGTGGGATTAGAGAAGCAATATTTTATGTCTATTTTGATGATGGCTCTGCTGTCAACACACATTCCCCAGCTGCGATCCTTTTTTGGTTTCAATAAGGCTGGAACTGCGCAAGGACTAATGCCTGGCTGTATATGTCGTTTCTTCAAAGGTTCTATATGTTGATGCAAAATTGCATACTCCTTGGGGCTCATTTTGTAGTGAGGAAGATTAGGAAGGGAAGAGCCTGGAACTAGGTCAATATTGTGCTGTATGTCTCTTAGGGGAGGAAGCTTTGTTGGCTCTTGCTTGATGCTAGGAAATTGCTCCAATAACTCTTGGATTTTTGGTTGCACATGCTCGGAGCATTTTGTGGAGGGGTGGCCTGCAACAACAAGATCAAAAATATCAGTTTCCTTCTCCTTAATAAACAGTTTGCCACTTACAGTGATGAAGAGGTGGCTATTGGACAACTTTGAGTTGATGCCTTCTTCATTCTTCTTGCTAAGTGGCAATAGGATTATCTTCTTATTCATCTATTGGAACTCCTAAGTATTTTCCCTTCTTTTATGAATTGCTTGAATGTCATATTGCCATGGTCTCCTGAGTAGGATGTGGCAGACATCCATATCAAGGACATCACAAATAATTTGGTCCTTATAACTCCCTCCAATTGACAAAGGAACTGAGCATATTTTAGTTATCTGTGTATCTCCTCCGTTTTAATCCAGCCTATCTTGTACGGATTGGGATGAGGTTCTGCCTTAAGGTTAAGAGCAAAAACCAGCTTCTTGGACACAAGATTTTCGCTGCTGTCACCATCAATGTATCATATTACAAACCTTGTTCTGGATAGTGCATCTAGTCTTGAAGAGGCTGTGTCTTTGCTGGTGGGAATTGACTCCTTTTGGAGCAATTAAAACCCTTTGGAGCACATAAGAAAGCCTTTCCCATTCATTTGGTTCAAGGGCTTCTTCATCTTGATCAAAATCCTCTTCGTGATCATTATTGGAATCTCCATCATCATCTAGAATTGCTACGGTTCTTTTAGGACAAGCATTAGAAAGGTGGCTAGTTTGACCACAACGGAAGCACTTACTCAAGTTTGGCCATTGGTAGAGATTCTCAGCTTGTTTCTTATTGTTCATTTTTGCTTTCTTCCTGTTTGGATCTCCCTTTTCTTGGTCTTTAGTGGCTTGGGAAAGAGAAGAGTAGTCAATGGCCGTGGTCTTCCTATGGGGCTTGCCTAGTAGGTTTTTTTGAACTGATTTCAATAAGTTCTTCAACTGATTCTGCATAGGTAATAACATCCGAAAGAGTTAAAAAAGGCTGAAGTTTAACCTTCTCTTGGATGTCAAACCTTAGTCCTCCAACAAATCAGGCTATTAAATGTTGTTCATTCCCCATTAGGTTTGTTCTAGCTCCCAATCGATGAAATTCCTGAATATATTCAGCCATGGATCGACTCCCTTGCTGGCAGCCTTGGTATTGGTTGTAGAGGGTTTGTTCATAATTCGGGGGTAGGAATCTAGCCTTCATCAACTTCTTCATTTTCTCCCAAGACACAATAGGTATCTTGCCATTTCTTCTTCTATTAACTTCTACTTGCTCCCAGCTTTCAATTTCAAAGCAACCAAGTGAACTCTCTTTCTCTCGGGTGTATTCATATACTTGAAATTTTTTTCAGTATTTTTAAACCAATCTAAAAAAGTTTCAATATTTCTCTTAACATCATAACTAGGCAAACCGAACTTCATTTTATACTCTGCTGGTTCTCTTCTTCTATCATCATAGTGTGGCTGAAACCTCCTTTCTTGACCATCCATCAATCTCTCTTGATGTTCATCTTCCGTAGAACTCAAATCTTGAGGATCTTGAAAGCAATCTTGGAATTTCGGTGGAAGTTCTTGATAATCTTGATTGGGTCTCCTACGTTCTTGAGTTTCAAATCTCCTTTCTTGATGGATTTGTCCAAATCTTTGATGTCCAGCTCCTCTAATACTGCGTTGTCCCCATTGTTGAACAAATTCCGGTCATTCTTCACGCACTACTTGAGGAGGAGCCGTTGTTTCAAGTCTTTGTAGAACTTCTTGAAGGGTTGCTTCACTTCTCTCCACCGAAGCCTCCACAGACAGCAAGCGACACGAGGTGGTTCTTGGAGAGAGGACAGGGTTCAAATCTGCCTCTTGGTTTTGAGCAGGATGCTCAGCCGTCGCCGGTTGGTTAGCACGCCGGACAGCCATAGGTCCCGAGAGCTTATGGTGCTTTGATTCCAACTTGGTGTAAACTACCAAAGGCTTTTTTTGTATGAATGAATTCTATTCCTCAATGTGAGGGAAAGTTTTATTTACAAAGGGAACTTCAATACAAAGTTATTTATTAAGTAAGTAACCGATCAGTTTAACAAATTAAAACAGTGTAACGAATAACAGCTTTAGTTAAGAACTAACAATTAACTAGGCAGTTTGTATTACATCATAAAGTGAATTCTTTTGAACTTAAAAATTTCTTGGTTTTCAAAGTATAGTATTTGTTAGTATCTTAGAACTTTAGTTAATAACTAACAATTAACTAGGCAGTTTGTATTACATCATAAAGTGAACTCTTTTAAACTTAAAAATTTCTTGGTTTTCAAAGTATAGTATTTGTTAGTATCTTAGATGAATCATACATGGTTAGTTGTAGTTTATGTAGTGAGTATTGGCATTAGCTCTTCAATTTCCAGGTTGATCAGCATTTTACCCTTTTTTATGCTCGATGGTTGGTCTAATATTTCTCTTTCCTACAAGAAAGGAAGTTCAAGCTGTTTTAATTCAAGTCCTTTGCGCGTTTGTTTGAATTGATAAACCATTTGTTGAAAGCTAATAGATCTGAATATCATTTTTTCCAGTTCCAGAGTTATCATGATACCAAAAAAGGTTTCAAGATCACTTAAAATGATGTAAACCAATTGAGAGAATTTTATTGAATATAAAAAATTGTGAATACAAGAAGACAAGTAATTTATTTATAGCGAAAACAAACTAATCCTAATCCTAATTAATAAAAGAAACTAATCATCGAGGTGCGTATAAGCTAACCCTGATAATCATGGATATAAAAAAACAAAAATATAAAAATAAAAACAAAAAAAGAAACTAATCCTAATTCTAATAAACCAAAAATCCTAATCCTAATAAATTAAGGATTTGACCATAGTACTCTATTCCTACTACATCATTTCTATCCTTAAAAAAAGAAACTTGTCCTTGAGTTTTAAAACGAAAATGAAAGTAAAAATAAAAAAGAAAGCCAGTCGAGTGCAGCTATCTCGGATGATCCAACATCAGCAATCTCCCAATTATGTGATTCCCGCCAATCGATTCTAGAATTAATGTGGTAAAAAAGAACTCTGTTGTCAAATAATATGCACACTTCTCATAAAATGAATAAAAGCCCATTTTCTAAGTGTGATGATAGTCCAATTGTGATTGGATTTTTATTTCTTCAGTAGGTTTAGATATGAGCCAGATGATAAATTGTATTGATATTGGATGGACTTCAAAATTGAGCTGGGTTTGGAGATGATTTTGGGTCAAAATGTGTGGGTCATGGGCTGAGAAGACCAAAATTTTGTTTGGAATACATTGGGTCATCTAGGTTTGGGTTAAGAAAAGGAAAATGGATGGATGAGTTGTGAAAATAATTATGGAACTGGATCTGGGAATGTGCCTTTTGGGTTCGATCAGAAAGGAAAATTTGGAAACAATTTTCATAGAGTCGTTCATCTTGCACTGCTGCTTCATCTTCATCTTGCACTGCTGCTTCAT